>JAHHZJ010010603.1:0-19409 GCA_021437245.1 Aegilops speltoides
AGTTGCCTATGTTTTGCGAAATGGATTTATTTCCGTTTGGTAATTCGACAAACTCTAGATCCATATATGTCCTATTTTTAGGGAAGGTCATGCCAAATTTTTTATGACTTTGATGCATGCATGCATTTTACAATCAATTTTTTATTATTACCGTGCAGAGTTGGCGATGGTCGATTGGAGCGATGGTGGACAGGTGGTTGCGATCGGGATGCAAGACATGAAAAAATAACCGGACAGAGGTTTTATGTCGTGTCGAAAATGCAAAGGAATAGTTTGGCTCGACCCCCATGGCGATGGTGGTGTGAGCGCACCTGCTCATGACTGGTTTCATGGATGGCTATACTAGGTGGATAATTGAAGATGAGGATGCGATGTTGAGGATGCCGGCCAGGGCAGGAAATGTGACCGGGGCAAGGCGAAGATGATCGATAATGGCCGGGAAGAGGCGGACATGGCGGAGAAGGGGCGGACATGGCGGAGGAAAGGGGCGGACATGGCGGGAAGAGCGACATGGACTCCCGCGAGTTAATGGTCTAAGTTCAATTGTGCGGGACCCTCATGTTCAAGCATTGCCATAAGAGGCAATCTTGAGAGGCTGCTTCTAGAGGAGGGCTAAGCTGGAGCAACTGGTGGTGACTCGAACACTCCATTGTATGATGGTTGCAATCTGAGGTGACCGGTTGAGTTTCACGCTCCAACTCCTGAAGGCGAAGGCTAAAACAAATGGACCGACACTAGCCTCGATGAGCATCTCAAGTACCTAAAGGATGTTCTTCCCGCGGGTAATCTATGTCCTACTAGTGTTGATGAGGCCAAGAAGATCGTGTGCCCTCTTGATCGCCACCGTTAGATACCATGCATGCATCAATGATTGCATAATTTATCGGAAGAACCGCGGAAAAACAAGCTGTCCGGTGTGCAATGCTTCTCGATACAAGAAGGCGGGAAGAAATGTCCCAAAGTTGTATGGTACTTACCGATCCTCCCGTCTCGGTATTTTGTAGATCCCAAGGAAGCAAAGCTAATCTGTTGGCGCGGAGAGGAAGAAGCCCGGCGATGGAGATGATCCAAGGAGACCGTGAAGGATGGAAGCCGGTGGAAGCGTTGAACAGCTTCTATCGGTATTTTGAATGTGATGCAAGGAACATCGTGCTCGTGGCGTGTCGATGGCATGAATCCTTTGGAACGAACACCAACCATAGTACATGGCCCGTGTTTGATATGTACCCTCCCCCGGTTGTGCATGAAATAGTACATTCACATGAGCATGCTTATTCAAGGGCCCAAACAACAGGAAATAATATTAATTTTTCGGGGCTACTTCAAGAGGAGTTAGACCGTTAGGAAAACACCGGCCAAGACATGGGGCCTTGACAAAGGTGAGTATTTCAACATGAAACCCGCGATCCGGCGGGGTATCTCGATTCACGGATATGTGGCGGCCGGTGTGCCATGGATATTGCGGATGCGCGGTGCATGGATGATAAACGTCTCGGATCGTCAAGGAAAGATGGGGTGCGGAAAATCGTGTACATGGGGCATCGAAGATGGCTTGCGGACGACCGTGGAGAAACCGTGGAGATCTATTCAATGGTCCGCGAGCCGAGGACCTCCCGTAAGCGGGCGGTGCAAATCGATGAGCTGTTGAAAAACTGGAATGAGTGCCCGGCGGAAGGCGATGAAAAGGCGCCCGAGCCTGAAGGTATGAAGGCGAGTCGTGTTGCGGGACTTGGTCTTGGCACAAACTCGATACACCTCATTGCCTAGATCAAATGCATATCTGTAAATGTCCTTGAGGTTTGCTCATAACCGATGAACATGCGGATAAGACCAAGGATGGGCGAAGGCAAGAAAAAAGACTTCAAGATTTGAAAATCGGGGAAGATGCACAGCCCGTAAAATGTCGAGCGAGGCGAGCACGGAAGGGAAAGAAGGGCAAAATTAAAGAAAGAAATTGCCCCCTCTTGCTTCACCTTAAGTCGTTGAGATCAATCAATTCTTTAAGTGCCTTCGGGGTGAAAGTTAGTTCATTTTTGGCAAGATAAGCGGATATCTGACACGGACAAGAAAAGGTTGGGGATGAAGTCTCATTGTCATGTGATGATGCGAGATACTACTGTTGCCCTTAGAGGATAATGGACAAACACGTCCGTAAGCTTATTGGTCTCTGCAACTTTTTGCGTCATCTCTGAAAGTCGATCGGTGTGAAGCAGCTCAAAGGCTCGAGGAAGAGATCGTTGTGATCTTGAATGAGCTTGAGATGTACTTCCGCCCGTTCTTGACGTGATGGTGCATCTGTGTGTCCATATTGTGGATGACATAATAGACCGGGGCCGTCATTCCCGCAAAACATGATGCCGTTTGAGAGGATGAATGGGATCATCAAAGGTTCGTTGTAACATGTCCGTCCGGATGGAAGCATCGTCCCGGCTATTTGGCACAAGTGCATCTCTTTACGGAATTTTCTATATGGTGCAGACCAGCCGCTTTGGTGTTAGTGTTGGTTTGCGTTAACAAGCCGATGGGGGCTCGAAGGAGATGGTCCATAGCGTCGCGAGGAACTGCGTGGCATACTCGGATCGGGCGATTTTGTGAAACAAACTTGGTAGTGCTACAACACCTAGGCGGGTAGATCCTTCTTTGCACAAAATTATAAGAAATTCGTACCGGGGTATCCGGAGGACGCGAAGTTACTAGACACAACTCCACTTTCTGCATTGGTTCAAAAGCATATTTTCTAATCCCGGAGGAGGGCTCTAAGGGCGGATTGCTCATATTGCCTTAGCACATGGCCCTCGCCCAACCTCGTAACCTATCGGGCATATATATCGCGGATACCGTTCTACGGAGGCAAAAGATATGGGCGGTGATGATCAAACTTCGGGGTGGATGGAATGCATGACCGGCGCAACCTGGAGCGATTTTATGGAAGGGTCGAGGAGATTGGGAGCTTGACTACTCGGACCCGCGATGTTCCGTGTCGGATGGGCTAAAATGTCGAAAAAAGCGGATGTTCACTACCATGACTATACCCGGCGCCAAGCGCTACCGTCAGCCTTCCGCGAGCCATGGGTACCCGCTAAGCCGTGACACAATGCTTCTTCATAAGACCAGCCAATCCCAGCCGTGTTGTCGGAGGAAAAAGGAACATCATTGGAATGGATGGAGTGCCAGGGAAGACTATGATCGATCGCCAACCCAATGGGAAGATGGGGATGATGAAGTATCGTCAAAGAAGAATCAATACTCTTACCTAAGAAAAATGCACTCCATGGAAAAGGCAATTCACAATGGGGGCTCAATTATTCTTGACGAACGAAGGAAAAAAAGCTGACTCAAAAAGCAACGTCGCGAGGAAAGCGTATGTTATGGGTCCAATGATGTGTAATAATATATGTTCCTATTTTGTATACACTTAGCCATATGATGTGTAATATATATGTTCTATTTTGCATACATATTTAACCGTCAAATGATGCAATATATATAAGCCCTTAGTTCCTTTCGAGAAATAAAGTGGGATAAAATAAAGGAAAAGAAAAAATGAAAACTGGCGATGGCGTGACGATGGCAGCGTTGCCACAAAACATTCTGCTACATAACATAGTAATGCGCATTCCTATAAACGCTGCGCGCATTGCCATAGTAGCAGCGCGTTTCTTATCTTGCTGCCGCTTCGCACCGTAGTGGCAGCGTGTTTACCATCAAGCGCTACGCTACAGATCATAGTAGTGGCGTTTACGCATAACGCTACTGCCGTCCATAACCCAAAATTTTCACTCGCGCTTCATCGCCATTTCCCCAAATCCCTCTCTCTCCGTCGCTCCGCGCGCCCCGTCGCTCGCCGCGCCGACGGCCGCCCCGACTCCGCCCAGCGCCCAGCGCTAGCCCAGCGCTTCGCCCCGTCGGCCTAAACCACGACTCCGGCGCGCTTCGCCCCGACTCGGCCGCTTCGCCCCGACTCAGCCTTCGCCCCGACCCAGCGCTTCGCCCCGACCGTCGGCCCTCGCCTCCCTCTCGTCCCTGCACTCTCTGTAAACTCCCCCCCTCTGCTAGGGTTCATGTTAATTAATTAGGTTATCTATTTAGTTATGAATTTAGCTAGGTTTCAAAATTAGCTGAATTTATATGGAAATTTAGGCTGGACATGTGATATGTGCATATGTCATGTTTTGGACATGTCATGTTTGGAAAATGATCCGAGTGGCCTATGTTCATGAAATGTTGATTCATTTCCGTTTGGTGAATTCGAGCGCTCGATATGTCATTACCAAAGGTCATGCGAAATTTCCGTGAATAAAGGCATGATTTGTGCTACATAGTTGGCATATCAGTGCTTGGCATAGATTTCTTTTACGTCATTTCTCATTTATTCATACTTTTAGAAATATATGAGGCCACTTAATCATAGGAAACATGTCGAACAGCGAAAAGCTGGGCCTTGACCAAGATCTGAGAGATGGATTATGAGGTGAATAAATTACCTCGACTATTTGACTGCTAAGCAAGGTTTGCGAGTCGGCCTCGATGATGTCTTGGCGCCGACATCGACAAGCAGTAGCAACACCGGCGAAGCGCCCGCTTACCGTAGCGCCCGGCACCGGCAATGGCCAGCACCGATAAGCGCCAAGACGGTGGGAAAGGTACGGCGGGAAGGTACGGCCTCGATGCCGATACCGAAAGAGAAGCATAAGAAGCGAGAGGATCGAAAACCTAACAAACTAGGGATTGGACGACTTGTGATCACAAAGATGGCACACAGCAAGTTTGAGCCGTTAGAGCGGAAGAACCTACATAAGTGCTATGGGAACCAAGTAGGATGCATCCCTACGAGGTCTTGTGACATCAACGGCGATGACAGGTAAAGAACATTTGGCGCGATTGCTCCTAACGAAGTTGCACAAGAGATTCAAGTTCCCGGCGGGATGATAACATAGAACAACCGTGGGATGATCCGAAGATGAAAAAGATTAACAATCACGCCATGGGCATGTTCAGCAATGATTTGGCCTCACAGGAAGGGAGGGTGAAATGAGCTATTGAGGCTGATGAACCCCTGTCCAAGATTCTGGAGGAAAATCAAACACTTACGGAAGAGGAGTTCGAAAAGTTCAAGGACACTTGCGCTACGAGGCAGCCAAGGCTAAGGCTGCGAAATTCAAAGCCTTCAGCTCTCCGAACACGAGGAAGCATCGCCTCGGAAGCCGTGGCTACCTCGATAAAAGGCCCATATGGGATAAGGAGGGCCAGCGGAGCGTGAAACGGGTCTCCCAGACCCCCAGAGTTCACCAACCCCTTGGAGCATGACTTCATCGAGGGCCCGCTACAAGTGGGACAAGGAGAAAAAGGTTTTTACGGACAAGATCACGAGAAATGATTAGACTACTAGAGAAGCAACACGGCTTGCGGCAAAAGCCCTACTTCTCGATGAGGCCCAAGTGGGACACCTCTCAACAGACCTTGAGCGAACTTAGGGACTCCGTTGGACGACGCAATGTAATTAGTGTGCAGTGTTGGAGCGGCGCCACGTGGAAGGTGTTTTTTAGCAGCGGCCCGGAGGCCAAGCGAAAAAAGTTTAGTCGGGCGGACATCGGCGCAAGGTGAAGCTTGCGATCGGCTTGTGAGGCGCGAAAAAAGCAGCGAGGACAAATATGAGTTGCTACTGCGGCAGTCAATGCAGGCTATGCACTGCGAAATGATTTAGCTACTAACTTGGTTCGATTATCATCAACTGGCGAAGGAAAATCGAGACAAGGCGGTACATGATTTCCGATGCCCGGTTCGTCGCGGCGCAACTCCGCGAACAACAACACCATCGCACCATCACTTGCTCAAACAACGGGCCTCCTCTACATGACGCTCCGCTCATAGCAGCCGTCCTCGGTCTTAAGCGCTAGGTGGGCCTTCGTCTTTAGCTGAGCTTGGCCCGTCCACAGTAATACATACGCACCAACATATATATATATAGATATATTCCATTTTGTTGCCTTTAGTTTACACCACAAACATATGTGTTTGCGGCGAAAAAACCCCATGCACCGTACTCTACTTGATCAAAGGCGGAAGGTGGGCGTGGGAAGGGATGATAATGGACCCCTCTCAGCATTCCACAACCACCCGATCCCGGGGCACTTGAGGTTAGCTTGACTGTGAAATCGGGCAGTTTACCTCCTCGGTCAGCATGTGGGGAAGACGGCGAGACCCACTTGCGGATTAGACGATGCAAGGGTTGGGTGCTGCTATGGCGAAGAATCTTTATTACGTCTAGAGCGGCCGAGAGCACACCAATAACCACACATCAACAAGCGTATGCGGAGACCATCACCCCACCTCATAATTACCGGCTCTGTAGTAGTGCGGGTGAGGCGGAGACGACATGATGAAGGGGTGCAATAATCTTGGTGATGTGTAGAGCAGAGAGATGGATGATGAGGGCAGTCGACCCTATGGATTACCTCAATACAAGCAGCGTATAGTGTGACATAGATATGATGAGTCGACCATATGGCGAATCAGACTATCGACTTGCTAATGAGGATATGGATGATATGCCCGGCAGGAAGCGTACCATGGAATGCAAAAGTCTCTCTTCATGAAATCCTCCACGGGACACGCTGAAGATGTCACCTCAACACAGGCTCAACTAGCAGGTAGCAGTCGTCTGATGCTGCCAGAGAACACTTGAGCAGGGTTAAGGAAAGGTGGAAGGTGTGCCCAAGAAAAAGAGGAAAGAGATCGGGAAAGTGCTGCCTCCAAACAAGCGCGAGCACAGCAGACCCAGACGATGCATGCGAAGTGTGTACCCGTGAAAGGTGCAGTCATGTTCCATCTCACAGGCGAGCGATCCTACCGCCAAACCTTTGGAGGCACTATCGAGGATCTCGGGACTGCCACGACCATGTCTTTGTTGGAAACCTACTAACCTCAAAGGATCCGGGATATCCGACGCTCGGCTCGTGTGCACGAGGAAGTGCTACGTCGACACACGGCCCAGCGGAGTGTTCTTCTGCGGTTTGACCATATCTTTGAGATGTTTCTAACAAAGCGGCTTGATTTTACTATCGTCCGCCTTTTTGCGCTATATGAGCTCCGTCGTGAAGAGTGAAGAAGTCTCATAAAAGCTGTGTGGCGGATCCGTACTACATGCAGTCTTTCTTGAGTCTCGGCGACTTTGAGCGTGAAACTGCTAGGGGTACCTCCAAAACTTCATGGTACAGAATAAGGACACGGAAATTGTCCTCGTGCCTTATCATCCAAAGTAAGTCAGTTCGGACAACCCTTTAGTACATTTCAATCATTCCTTCTCTCTCATATGGGGAATAATTTGAGGTGTCTTTTCCCATGACAGCAGACGCGCCGTTCTTATCGTTCTTTACCATAAGTCTCCCACGCCGTGTATTTTGACCCTTGAGAGACTACGAGAAAAGGACTACACCCACATAATGAATATTCTAGATGATGCTCTCAAGGCTTGACTATAGACACTACTAGGAAAAAGGCATGCTAGTGGCGCACGATTTTGCCTTCTAATGGCGCATGGCTGGTGCGCCCGCAGCATCACGCCATTAAATTTCTTTCTAATGGCGCACCACCTATCGCCATTAGAATCAATCTAATGGCGCTTTGGCGATGCGCCATTAATCTTTACTCACAGTCGCCATTAGAATGCCTCCGGGGGCCATATGTACAAATGTGCTATAGCATTCTAATGGCGCATTACAAGTACATGCGCCATTAGTGTGATGATCACGATCGCCATTAGTGTCTTTTGTAGTGCGCCATTAGTATGAATATTAGGTTTTTTTTTGCTTTTACGGTTTTACAGTTACAAAATATATTATTGCATAGAATATAGACAGCAGCAGCACACAGCAACATCAAATTCATCAAATACAATAGAAGATTAGTCTCCGAATACAATTCATCATATTAGTCTCGGTTCAAAAGACGGACAAAGATAAAACATTACAAGTCTCAAGACCTTGAGTGTCGAGTTTGCCTTCACATTACAAGTCGATATCGATCATCTAAACTACCATCACATAGAAGGCTGTGGTCATCACGATGAGCATCATCGCGATCAAACTGGTCTTCATCCGGTTCCTCAACGCTCCCTCCTCTCTCACTGCTAATGGCGGGCGTATCTAGATTCGGCCTCCGCCTAGTGGTTGTACCCTTTATAACTATTACCGTAAAGCGGTGAACCTGTCTCCGACACTCCTCCCGTCATCGTAGACTCCGGGAACCTTACCCTTGTACCACGACATACGGCGGCATCTCTATGCACAAGCCAAACAACGAGACAATACATAAGCAATGTGTAAGTATGCAACAAAAGGATCGGAAGAAAAGCAAGACATTAATAGCATGATTCATGGTCCTACTAATAAATAGCATCGATTACATCTAAGTTGAACAACCGTCCAAACCAAAGAGACATCTGAATTCATTAAAAGTTTAATTACAACATGAACCAATCAATGTTTGAACTACACATCACTACTTCATCGACTCATCGGACGGAGGCGTGGATGATGCCGCCCGTCTGTCGCGATGGTCATGAAATCGCTGATCGTTGTCCTGCATTTGTAGCATTCCATCTATCTCCTTTGTTGGACGGTTGATTTACGAGGAAGAACTGCATGTATGAAGGACATCTTGATGGATGATGTCGCAAACTCCATTGGATCTTGAAGAATTCTTATGCGAGGTCGCGTCTGGACTGCCGACAAGCTGGCCCAATCTTTGAGATTATCGGTAGCGAAGGTGATGATGGTCCCTTCGATCGCCCGCATGTGATGGAGGCGTAGTAGGCATCCTTCGACCGCGGACTGCTGTAAGCGAGAACTTCGTGTTGTGTGAGAAGATGTGCTTGCACTTCGAACTGCTGGTGAAGGTGCCTCCAGTTAGGCGTGGCAGGGAGAACATCATCAAGAACTTTCTTCACATTTGTGTAGTCTATCATGGAGTTCTGGTTGAATTGAAATCGTGGCCATGGAATATTTGGGATTAAGAGGATGAGTGTGCAATGTGTGTCCTTTGCACGAACACGGAATGTTAGAAAAAAAAACGATCAAATCTAAGAAATCATATGTTGCAGGCGGTTAAGGGATGACTTACTCGGAAAGTAAGGCACAAGGAAGTTATCCTTATCTGCGTTTGCGAATAGCGCCTTGAGGTGTGAACTTCGCAACAGCGGTCCCAGCGCTGCTCAAGTGCTTGCGCGCATGAGAATTGACTATCACGATGTCGAGGTATTGTCTCTAATGATCCGCATCTGCATGCTCAGTGAAAACACGACGAAGGTGTAGTGCAGCGGATGAAGGTTAAACATAGCAAAGATGTCATCAAACGCAGGATGATCATACCCGATGTCGCCATCCACAAAGCCCTTGCTCTCGGCACCTTAGCCCGAGCGGGTATCCACATCCTTCTCTCGAAGCGCCGCTTCTCAAAATCGAACAACATCATGCAGACTCCGCATAGCACGGTTTGCATTCAGCATATTTAGCGGTAGCATCGCCCTACCGCCACATGCACCCTCCTTGAGATATCCTTAGGTGAAGGTGGCCGTCTGAGCCGGATCGAACTTCGGTGCGGCTGGCTCTGCTCACGGCGCCCTTATTAGTCTTCGTTCGGCCCTTCTTCTTGATCTCACGTAATGGGACCGAGTTACGCTCACAGACCGCCTTCTTGACGTGTTGGGGCTGATAATATTTCGCGCCTCACTACTCGAGGCTCGGTGAAACGGGGCTGGGCGTGTCACGAGCCAACACGGGCGGCGCTTGTTGCAATTGGATTTCTCCGCCGTACCGCTAGATCACGGTGGTCTTGGCTGAGTTCTTGAAAAGAGGCCGAAATCGTCGGCGTACCCATGTTGACAAAGTACTTGTCAACTTTGGTAAATGTACCGTCGTCGTTATCGTCGCCGTCCGGATCTCATGCCATAGGGCTGTCGGGACCACATGCCATAAGGGATGTCCGGCAGGTCGGTAGCGTTGCTGCGTTCTTGCCATGGCTTAGCGCCCGACACGGCTGGCGGTCTTATGCGTGGGGTGTCCCCGCCCCGCGAATCGCTCTTCCTAGGAGGCCAGCTTATAGTGCGAGGTCATTCATCTTCTTCGTCGGCCCCGGGTCGAATCGGAAGTAACCTGTCGCCGGGGCACCGGACCACTTCAACCCTATACATTGTGGGTGGCATCGGTTAGTGGAACATGGGGTTGCCGGTTGAGCGATTTTGCCCTTGGCGACATCGACCAACTGGCGCCCAAGTGCGAAGATGCAAGGCGTCCGGTGCCTCCATGTGTCGGGGATGCCGTCAAAACAAAGATGAAGTCATCGGGGCTTAATTACCGGTGCCTCAAGCTGGCTAATTGAAACCGAGGCGGGTTAAGGGGCTTCTGGCGAGGGCGGCGTACCCGGGTGCATTAACCCAATACCGTGCGGTGCGGAGAAACGAATACCGCCTCCGGGAACACCAATGCGTCGCCCGGGCCCGCCCGCCCGGAAACCCTGTCCGCCGCCGGAAACACCAATGGTGCCGCCCCCTTGTGCGATTCGCCATGGCTGGGCGGGAGGACCCTTTGGCCCCCAATCCGTCGTCGGCCATGAATCACGTAGGCACCATGGCGAGCCGTTTCGGTGTTGTTCCCTTGCTCTTGGACAAGCTCGAATCCCCAAACTTTGCCTTGGTGTTAACCTCGGGCGTCCGCTTTCAGCGGCCTTTTTTCTTCCCACCCGGTATAGTATGACCCAATTTTGTGGACAAGCCTTTGCCCCACGACCTGCGTCTTATCGAGCTTATCCTTCTTTTTCATTACGTTCAGCGCCCTATTTAAAGGGGGGAAAGGGGGGCGACCCCTCTTGGGAAAATGCCCTAGAGGCAATAATAAAGTTATTATTTATTTCCTTATTTCATGATAAATGTTTATCATTCATGCTAGAATTTATTAACGGAAACATGATACATTTGAATGCATAGACAAAACAATATGTCACTAGTATGCCTCTACTAGACTAGCTTTTAATCAAAGATGGTTATGTTTCCGACCATGAACAAGGAGGTTATTTGATTAACAAGGTCACATCATTAGGAGAATGATCGATTGACATGACCCATTCCATTACTTAGCACCGATCGTTTAGTATGTTGCCTGCTTTTATCCATGACATATACATGTTCCTGTAACTATGAGTTATGCAACTCCGTTTACGGAGGAACACTTTGGGTGCTACCAAGCGTCCAACGTAACGGGTGATTATAAAAGTACTCGGTGTCTCCAAAGGTAGATGTTGGGTTGGCGTTTGGAAGGTTTTGTCCTCCGATTGTGGGAGGTATCTCGGGCCCTCGGTAATCATCACTTAAGCCTTGCAAGCACTACAACTAATGAGTTAGTTGTGAGATGATTATTGCGAGTAAAGAGACTTGGTGGAGATTGAACTAGGTATTGGATACCCGCGATCGAATCTCGGGCAAAAATACGATGACAAAGGGAAAAAATTTGTTATGGATCGAGATAAAGATCTTCGTAGAATATGTAGGAACCAATATGGGCATCAGGTCCCGCTGTTGGTTATTGACCGTGAATAGTTCTAGGTCATGTCTACATTGTTCTCGAACCGTAAGTCCATGCGCTTAAGGTTTCGATGAAAGTTATTATGAGTTTATGTATTTTGATGTACGAAGAAGTTGGTCCGGATGTGATCACGGACATGCGAGGAGTCTCGAAATGGTCGAGACATAAAGATTGATATATTGGAAGCCTATGTTTGGAGTTGAATGGTTCGGGGCGAAATTCTGATGCCGGGAGGTTACGGAACCCCGAGGTAAATGGGCCTCGGTGGGCCTCGAGGGAGAAGAGGAAGGGCCGGCCGGGGTGGCGCCTTCCCAGTCCGAATAGGACAAGGAGGCGGCCCCCTTTCCCTCCCCAATCCTATTCCAACTAGGAAGAGGTCCTACTCCGGAGAGAGGACTCCTCCCGCGCCTTACTAGGCGGGCCTCCCCTCCCTCCTTTATATCACGGGGTGGGGGCACCCTAGAACACCAAGTTTGATCTTTAGATCGTTCCTTAGCCGTGTCGGTGCCTCCCTCCACCATATTCCACCCGGTTATCTGGTCGAGCTTAAGTGACCCTCGAGTGAAACATCAAGATCGTCCTGCCCGTCGTCTTGTGAAACTCTCCCTCGACACTCGGCTGGATCGGTCGAGGGCGTCATCAGCTTGTCGTGTGTCAAGAACTGGGCGCCGATCTGCGCGGGATCGGTCGGATCGCAGAGGAAACGTCGACTACTTCCTCTACGTTGTGATCGCTTCGCGGGTCTCGATGCGTAGACAACACTCTCCCCTCTCATTGCTATACATCACCATGATCTTGCGTGTGCGTGGGAAAATTTTGAAATTACTCGTTCCCCAAGTGGCATCGAGCCTAGGTTTTTCTATGGTTTGATGTTTTGCAGAGTAGAACACAAGTGAGTTGTGGGCGATACAAGTCATACTACCTACCACATGTCATACTTTGGTTCAGCGGTATTGTGAGATGGCGGCCGGACCGACATTACAGCGTCGCTTCTGGCAGACTGGTTTCACCTGAGCTTTCGTTGCTTAAAGGTGGTGGTGGGTGCTGTCTCTCTCCTTTAGTTGAACCAGTGTGGCTCGCCGGTCCTTGGAAGGTTAAAGCAGTCTATTTGAAATATCGTTGTGGTTTTGATCGTGGGTGAGGGATCTTGCTTAACCCGTAGCAACGTAAAATTTGCAACAACAAAGTAGAGGGCGTCTAACTTGTTTTTGCAGGGTATGTTGTGATGTGATATGGTCAAGGCGTGATGATATATTTTATTGTATGAGATGATCATGTTTTGTAACGAAGTTATCGGCAATGGCAGGAGCCATATGGTTGTCGCTTTTGTATGCAATGCAATAGCCATAATGCTTTACTTTATCACTAAGCGGTAGCGATAATGTAAAGCATAAGATTGGCGAGGCGACAACGATGCTACGATGGAGATCAAGGTGTGGCGCCGGGCGATGGTGATCATGGTGGTGCTTTGCAAGATGGAGATCATGAAGCACAAGATGATGACCATATCATATCACTTATATTGATTTGCATGTGATGTTTATCCTTTTATGCATCTTATCTTGCTTTGATTGGCGGTAGCATTATAAGATGATCTCTCACTAAATTATCAAGAAGTGTTCTCCCGGTATGCAGTTGCCAAAGTTAATGGTGCCCGGACACCACGTGATGATCGGGTGTGATAAGCCTCGTCCATCTAAGCGGGTGCAAGCCAGTTTTTGCACGGAATACTCGGGTTATACTTGCGAGCCTAGCATATCCGGATATGGCCTCGGAACACGGAGGCGAAAGGTCGGTGTGAATCATATAGTAGATATGATCAACATAAGATGTTCACCATTGAAAACTACTCCATTTCACGTGATGATCGGTTATGGTTTAGTTGATTTGGATCACGTGATCACTTAGATGACTAGAGATGTTTTCTAAGTGGGAGTTCTTAAGTAATATGATTAATTGAACTTAAATTTATCATGAACTTAGTACTGATAGTATCTTGCTTGTTTATGTTTGATTGTAGATAGATGGCTCGTCTTTGTTGTTCGTTGAATTTTAATCGTTCCTTGAAAGCAAAGTTGAAAGATGATGGTAGCAATTACGGATTGGGTCCGTAACGAGATCATCCTCATTCTTGCCTGAGAAGAGTTCGTCTGGATGCACGCTAGGTGCGAACTCTTGCTAATGCAGCTGCGGATGTTATGAGCGTCTGGCGAGCAAAGTGATGACTACTCTATAGTTCGATGTGCCATGCTTTCGGCTTAGAACCGGGACTTCAGCGGCGTTTTGAGCGTCATGGAGCATATGAGATGTTCCGAGTTGAAGTTGATATTCAACGAATGCGGATTGAGAGATATGAAGTCTCAATAAGTTCTATAGCTGCAAGATGGAGGAGAATAGTTACATTAGTGAGCATATACCGAGAATGTGCAGGTACTACAATCACTTGACACAATTGGGAGTTAATCTTCCGGATGATTGTGTCATTGAAGAATTCTTCAATCACTGCCAAGCTACAAAGGCTTCGTGATGAACTATAATATGCAAGGGTTAGTAAAGACTATACACGAGCTCTTACATGATGCTAAAAACTGCGGAGGTAGAAATCAGAAGGAGCATCAAGTGTTGATGGTCAATAAGACCACTAGTTTCAAGAAGAAAGGCAAAGAGAAGAAGAAGGAACTTCGAAGAACGACAAGCAAGTTGCTGGGAGAAAAACCCAAGTCGGCCCTAAACACAAGCAGTGCTTCTCTTAAGCGTAGTCCTTTGGAGCGGAACGCCCCAAGTATTTGGCGGATAAGAAGGATGGCAAGGTGAACAAAGGTATATGTGATATACATGTTATTGATGTGTACCTTACTAGAGCTCGTAGTAGCACACGGGTATTTGATCTTGGTTACATTGCTAATATTTGCAACTTCGAAGCAGGGACTCTGGTCATGAGAACTCTGCAAGGGCGGGGTGGCGATCTGGCGTGGGAAATGGTTTAAAGTCGATGTGATCGCGATGCGACACGCTACCTCTACATCTACCGGGATTAGTTTTAGACCTAAATAATTGTTATTTGGTGCTGCGTTGAGCATGAACATTATATCTGGATCTTGTTTGATCGAGAGCGGTTATTCATTAAATCGAAGAATAATGGTTGTTCTATTTATATGAGTAATATCTTTTATGGTCATGCACCCTTGAGGAATAGTCTATTTTGATGAATCTCGATAGTAGTGATACACATATTCATAATGTTGAAACCAAAGATCACGAGTTGATAATGATAGTTGCAACTTATTTGTGTACTTGCCGTTTAGAGTCATATCGATTGTAAAAGCGCATGAAGAAACTCCATCTTGATGGACTTTTTGGAGTCACTTGATTATGAATCACTTGGCACTTGCGAACCCGTGCCTCATGGGCAAGATGACTAGAACCCGTTCTCGGTACTATGGAGAAAACAGATTTGTTGGAAATCATACATACTGAGATGTATGGTCGATGAATGTTGAGGCTGCGTGGCGGATATCGTTATTTCTCACCTTCACAGGATGACTTAGCGGATATGGGTATATCTATGGCTAATGAAACATAAATCTGAAACATTTGAAAAGTTCAAAAGAATTTCAGAGTGAAGTTGAAAATCATCGTAACAAGAAAATTTAAGTTTCTCACGATCTGATCGTGGAGGTGAATATTTGAGTTCTGAGTTTGAATTCTACATTTAGAAACAATGCGGAATAGTTTTGCAACTCCATACGGAACACCACAGCGTAATATGGTGTGTCCGAGCGTAAATGTCGCACTTTACTAGATATGAGTGCGATCTATGATGTCTCTTCTGATTTACCGCTATCGTTTTGGGGTTATGCTCTGAGAAGGCGGCCGCATTCACCTTTGAATAGAACAAACCGAAATCCGTTGAGGCGACACCTTATGAACTATGGTTTTGGCAAGAAACCAAAGTTGTGCGTTTCTTAAAGTTTGGGGATCACGATGCTTATGTGAAAAAGCTTCAACTGATAGCTTCGAACCCAAATCAGTCTTGTAGGTGTCTTCATAGGAAGCAGTTGGGTACACCTTCTATCCACAGATCCGAAGGCAAGACATTCGTTGCTAAGAATGGATCCTTTCTAGAAGAGAGTTTCTCTCGAAAGAAGTGAAGTGGGAGGAAAGTGGAGAACTTGATGAGGTAATAGTACCTTCTCCCTTACTTGAAAGTAGTTAAATCCACGAAAGCGGTTTACGAGACACCTACCCAAGTAGTGAGGAAGTTGATGATGTTGATCATGAAACTTAGGATCAAGTTACTACGAGAACCTCGTGAATCGACCGAGTAAGATCCGCGCGGTGGTGCGATAATCCTGATTCTCGAAATCATGCTACTAGATCATGATGAACCTACGAACTATGAAGAAGCGATGGTGAGCCCAGATTCCATAAAATGGCTTGAGGCCATAGAAATGCGAGATGGGATCCATGTATGAAAACAAAGTATGGACTTTGGTTGACTTGCAGAATCGGCAAGCAATAGAAAACAAGTGGATCTTCAAAGAAATTGTGGCGGTAATATTGCATCTACAAAGCTCGACTTATCGCATAAAGGGTTTCGACAAGTTCAAAGGATTGACTACGATGAGACCTTCTCTTCCCGTGGCGATGCTTAAGTCCGTCCGAATCATGTATTAGCAATTGCCGCATTTATGATTATGAAATTTGGCAAATGGATGTAAAGCTGCATTCTGAATGGATTTACGGAAGAAGAGTTGTATATGATGCAACAGAGAAGGTTTTATCGATCAAAGGGAGCTAACAAAGTGTGCAAGCTCAGTGATCCATCTATGGACTGGTGCAAGCATCTCGGAGTTGGAATAAGCGCTTTGATAGTGTGATCAAAAGCATTTTGGGTTTATCTGAGACTTTTGGAGAAGCTTCGGTATTTACAAGAAAGTGAGTGGGAGCTACCGTAGCATTTACGATATTATATGTAGATGACATATTGCTGATCGGAAATGATATAGAAATTCTGGATAGCATAAAGGGATACTTGAATAAGAGTTTTTCAATGAAAGACCTCAGGTGAAGCTGCTTACATATTGGGCATTAAGATCTATAGAGATAGATCAAGGCGCCTAATTG
Organism: Aegilops speltoides; assembly: GCA_021437245.1. Lineage (NCBI taxonomy): Eukaryota > Viridiplantae > Streptophyta > Magnoliopsida > Poales > Poaceae > Aegilops > Aegilops speltoides. The sequence continues at coordinate 16,704 of JAHHZJ010010603.1, forward strand.
GACTTTCACTAAGCACATACCTTGACAAAATTTTGAAGAAGTTCAAAATGGATCAAGCAAAGAAAGGGTTCTTACTGTATGTTACAAGGTGTGAAGTTGAGTAAGACTCAATGCCGACCACTGCGAGAAGATAGAGAAATGATGAAAGATGTTCCTATGCTAAATATAGGCTCTATCATGTAATGCTGTCTGTTGTGTACAGGACCTGATGTGTGCCTTGCGGTTAAGCCTAGGAGGTACCAAAGTAATCGAGTGGATCCTTGGACAGCGATCAAGAACATCCGAGAAATACACGAAAGGACTAAGGATATGTTTCTCGTATATGGAGGTGACAAAGAGCTCATCGTAATGGTTACGTTGATGCAAGCTTTGACACTTCAAGACGATTCTAAATGCCAGACCCGATCGTATTTACACTAAGCGGAGGCTGTAGGTTGGTGCGGTTCTAAACAAAAGCGTCGTGGCGGGATCTACATGTGAAGCGGAATACATAGCAACCGAAGACAGCTAATGAAGGAGTGCGGATGAAGAGAGTTCATATCCGATCTAGGTGTCATACCTAGTGCATCGGGTCCAATGAAAATCTTGCAGTGACAATCTTGGAGCAATTGCCTTGCGAAGGAATCCAGATTTCACAAGAGGACCAAGCTTACATCAAGAGGCGCTTCAATTCCATCCGGGACTTAGTCCGGTGGGAGACATAAATTTGCAAGATACATACGGATCAGATATGTGGAGACACGTTGACTAAGCCTCTTCCACGAGCAAAACATGATCAACACCAAGACTCCATGGGTGTTAGAATCATTACTATGTAATCTAGATTATTGACTCTAGTGCAAGTGGGAGGCTGAAGGAAATATGCCCTAGAGGCAATAATAAAGTTATTATTTATTTCCTTATTTCATGATAAATGTTTATCATTCATGCTAAATTATTAACGGGAAACATGATACATGTGTGAATGCATAGACAAAACAACATGTCACTAGTATACCTCTACTAGACTAGCTTGTTAATCAAAGATGGTTATGTTTCTGACCATGAACAAAGGAGTTGTTATTTGATTAACAAGGTCACATCATTAGTAGAATGATCTGATTGACATGACCCATTAACAGCACCACGATGCGTTTAGTATGTTGCTCTTGCTTTTATCCATGACTTATACATGTTCACAGTAACTATGAGATTATGCAACTCCCGTTTCGGAGAGAACACTTTGGTGCTACCAAGCGTCGCATATGCTGGGTGATTATAAAGAGTACTACTGGTGTCTCAAAAGAGATGTTGGGTTGGCGTATTTCGAGATTAGGTTTTGTCACTCCGATTGTAGGAGAGGTATCTCTGGGCCTCTCGGTAATGCACATCATAAGCCTTGCAAGCACTACAACTAATGAGTTAGTTGCGAGATGATGTATTCTGAGCAGAGTAAAGAGACTTGCGATAGCAGATTGAACTGGGTATTGGATACCGACGATGAATCTCGGGCAATGTAATACCTGATGACAAAGGGAACAACGTATGTTGTTATCGATCGACGAATAAAGATCTTACGTAGAATATGTAAGAACCAATATGGGCATCAAGTCCGCTGTTGGTTATTGACGGTGAATAGTTCTAGGTCATGTCTACATTGTTCTCGAACCGTAGAGGTCCGCTGCGCTTGGAAGTTTGATGGCGGTTATTATGAGTTTATGTATTTTGATGTACCAAGAAAAGTTGAGTCCCGGATGTGATCACGGACATGACGAGGAGTCTCGAAATGGTCGAGACATAAGATTGATATATTGGAAGCCTATATTTGGAGTTGAATGGTTCGGTAGCGAATTCTAGATGCAAGGGAGTGTTACGGAACCCCGGGGGTAAATGGGCCTCGGTGGGCCTCGAGGGAAAGAGGAAGGGCGGCAGAGGGGTGGCGCTTCCCCCGAAGTCCGATGGGACAGGGAGGCGGCCCCCTTCCCTCTCCCTCTCTTTCAATCCCCTTCTCCTTCAACTGATTGGACTAGGAAGAGAGAGTCCTACTCTCAACTAGGAGTAGGACTCCCTCATGCCAGCGCTCTAGGGGCGGCCCGGCCTCCCCTCCCTCCTTTATATCAGAGGGGGGGCACCCTAGGCTACATAAGTTTGATCTTTAGATCGTTTCCTTAGCCAGTGTTGGTGCCCCCTCCACCATATTCCACCTCGGTTATCACAGTGGCATGAAGCTGGCGAAAGCCATGGCAGGTGAAACATCAAGATCGTCGTCTGCATGCCATCGTACTGTGTGAAACTCTCCTCGACACTCAGGCTGGATCGGGGTCTGAGGGGCGTCATCGAGCTGTGCGTGTCAAGAACTTCGAGTGCGTAGAATGCCAGCGCGGGATCGGTCGGATCATGAGGAAGAGCGTCGACTACTTCCTCTACGTTGTGATCGCTTCGCCCGGGTCTACAAGTCGTGACAACCTCTCCCTCTGTTGCTATACATCACCATGATCTTGCGTGTGCGTGGAAATTTTTGAAATTACTCGTTCCCCAACATCAGCACCATTGTCTGCGAAAGGAACGCGAGCCATTTAATGTGGTGATTCGTTAATTTCCCCAACCATATGGAGCTAATTAGCGAAATTATATTCACTTACGGGAACAAGCTCAAAAGCGCCCTGGTCTTCGGATCCGTGGTAATAACATTGCTTCATGTCCTCTTGTGCAGACCTGATATAGTTC
>JAHHZJ010010606.1:0-18527 GCA_021437245.1 Aegilops speltoides
ACCATATCCTGCAAATGTGACACCACAATACTCAAATCTACAATTGAAGTATCTGAAGCCGCATCAATCGAGGATACACGACGGAAGGAATTGTTAATTCGCCTCACACCTTCCAGAAAGCGTGGGTTTGTTTGCTTTACAAATTTGGTTCTCTCTGTACTGTTCTCTTTTCGTAAGACTGAGGTATAGGTAGGGCTAAAAAAAAGCTTAAAAAAAAAAAGTCAAATCGCACCATCTCTATAATAAGTAAATGCCTTTTTTACTCCTGAGGTTGTCAGGAATTATTCGCAATAAAATATTGGCTACAATTGAGGAGGTCTTATCAATGAAATTTCCATTTACACAGGGATCTGGGCATAATTCCCAACCCATTCTATAGAATTGTTTTTCATTCCATCACAAAATAACATAAAACAAACACATTCGATTCTTATAATTATAAATAGATTGATCCATATGCTCTACTCTAAATCCATATGCTTTAAATGGATAAAGAGATATGGATTTTCCGCTCAGCTCAAATTGTATCCTTTTCCTTCTGCTTGGACACGAAGAGATATGAAATATTTGACTAAGACTGGATTTCATTCCACTTTCCTATTTCTGAACAACAACTTATGTTATCAACTATTTCGTGTTTTCAAAGTTATTTTATTAATTGTCTCATACCCTATTTTGATTTCGATAGTATGGTGTAGCGTATCTTATGCAAACGGAATTCTAAGGTTTCTTTATTTTATTTTATTATGCAATAAGAAGAATTCTTCCATTTTCTTTTTCTTTAGTTGCAGGAAAACCCAAATTAAAACTTTTATTTTATAGCGAGCGCAATTTCTAGTAAAAATCCTGTATCCTTCCACTTAGATCAAAAGAATTTTCCAATAGAACTATGGAACCCCAGTGGTTGCGGTTGTACCTGTACTGCAGGAATAAGAAAACTCGCTATTCACTCAGTTTATTTTCCATAATAAGTTATGTGGAGAGAGATGGCCGAGGCGGTTCAAGGCGTAGCATTGGAACTGCTATGTAGACTTTTGTTTACCGAGGGTTCGAATCCCTCTCTTTCCGTTTTTATTAATTCATCAACGTTAAGGATCACAATGTATCAAATCAAATAACAATTTTTTCCAGCAATAATATAATATCTTATATTATCTTATTTTGATTTAATAGAAATTAGAAATTCTCTATAGCAAATTACTGTGGTATGTAAAATACATAGAGGAAAAAAAAAAAAGGATCCTAATCCTAGGGTTAATCAATTTTAGCTAGTTGATGGGAAAATACGAATTAATGGTAATGGTCTTAGGGCGATTTAGTTCGGGGGAAAGGGAAGGAAGAAAATTCTATGAACCTTTCCTTTTTCGTTAAGTTCAAGTCTGACGAGTAATATTCTACAACTAACAACTCATTTATTTTGAGACCGACCCACTTCCTATCTAGGATTTTATTTACTAGTCCTTTATATTCCAACGTGTCAATCGCCAAATGCTTTGGCAATTTCCCCGGGTCCGATGAAGCAATATAATTTTGAACCAGACCTTTTGATCTTTGGTTATCTTTCGTAGTAATAATATCTCTGGGTTTGCTTGAAAACTTGGTATATTGACTATACGACCATTAACTAAAATATGTCTATGGTTGACTAATTGGCGGGCCCCAGGAATGGTTGAAACCATACCCAATCGAAAAGGATATTATCAAACGCATTTCAAGTAATTGTAGTAAAACCTGGCCTGTTGACCTTTTGCTTTTCCAGCGATATGTACATATCTAAGTAATTGTCGTTCTGTCAGACCATAATGAAAACGCAATTTCTGTTTTTCTTGAAGACGAATACGATATTGCTCCTTTTTCCCAGAATTGAATTTTTTAAGATTACTTCCGGATTTAGGTGTTTTCTAGTGAGTCCTGGTAAAGCTCCCAGACGGCGTATTTTTTTAAACGAGGTCCTCGATAACAGGACATGAAGACTCCTTTTTATTTTATTGAAATTTCATTTTACACAATTAATTTCATTGTATTTACATTACAGAATACATCGAAATTAAAACTGATTAAACTACAGGATAAACAGAGTAAAATCAACTAAAGTACCCCAAAAATGGAATTTCATCAAAATCTTTATTTTTTTATATATATTATTTATTTTATTGTTTTGTATCTAGCAAAATTGTAAGGTAAAAAACATAAAGATCCTGGATTCTCCATTTAATTCGGAAAAAAGAGATTCTTGTTCGTAGAACATCGATAGAAAAAAAAGCCGACTATCAGTTTGAACCGATGACCCTCGCATTACAAATGCGATGCTCTAACCTCTGAGCTAAGTGGGCTTACATAACGGAAATAGTGTAACAAATAGAAATAGGTATAGTATAGAAATCCGTAAAATCTCAGATATTAGTTATTAATCTTAGCTATTAACTAGTTCTAAATTTGAAGTTATACTTATAAAAATAAAAAATACTAAAACTTCTTAAAGATAAAGTTGGCTTGATATGCTTAACTATAGGATATTAAAAATAAAATTATAGAATTTATTGGTATTTTCATTCGATCATTATAGACTTTATTATTTGTTAATAATTTGAGGATTAATATTTCACTAAAGGGAACATAGAGTCAGAGTAAATAAAATTGCTAATTCTGATTAGAAAAAGAATAAATATCAAGCGTTATAGTATAATTTTGAATACTATAAAAAAGTAAGACGGGAGGTGGGGAGATAAAACTTTTGGATATATTGATTCGGATTGAATTGCAAATACATCAAGGATAGAATCAATTCAATTCTAATTGCAATAAGCAAGCGAGGTCTCTCAAATAGAGTCGAACTGAACTGCTAGACTACGTTGAGTGATGAACTCAATGATTCAAAAAAACTAAGAGATGGATGAAATTACACAAGGAATCCTGGTCTCAAAAGGAAATGGGGATATGGCGAAATCGGTAGACGCTACGGACTTGATTGTATTGAGCCTTGGTATGGAAACCTGCTAAGTGGTAACTTCCAAATTCAGAGAAACCCTGGAATTAAAAAGGGCAATCCTGAGCCAAATCCGTGTTTTGAAAACAAGGGGTTCTCGAACTAGAATACAAAGGAAAAGGATAGGTGCAGAGACTCAATGGAAGCTGTTCTAACAGAATCGAGTTAATTACGTTGTGTTGTTAGTGGAATTCCTTCTAATTCTAAATTAGAAAGAGGGTTTTATACCTTATACATTTAATAAACACGTATAGATACTGACATAGCAAACGATTAATCACAGAACTCATATTATATTATAATTATAATATAGGTTCTTTATCTTTTTTAAAAATGAAATTAGAAATGATAATGATTATGAAATAAAAAACTCATAAAAACTCATATCATAATTTTTTTTTTCATTATTGTGAATCCACTCCAATCGAATATTGAATAATCAAATTCTTCAATTCAAATTCAAAGTTTTCGAGATCTTTAAAAAAGTGGATTAATCGGACGAGGACAAAGAGAGTCCCATTCTACATGTCAATACTGACAACAATGAAATTTCTAGTAAAAGGAAAATCCGTCGACTTTATAAGTTGTGAGGTTCAAGTCCTCTATCCCCAAATCCTCTTTTATTCCCTAACTATACTATATTATTATTATTTATCCTCTTTTTTTTCCTTTTATCAATGGGTTTAAGATTCATTAGCTTTCTCATTCTACTCTTTCACAAAGGAATGCGAAGAGAACTCAATGGATCTTATCCTATTCATTGAATAGATTTCTTTTTTATTAGAGTATCGGCAAGAAATCTTGGTTATTCACTCTATTTTTAAGTTTTATTTAAGTAAACCATGCACAATGCATAGGACTACCCCCCCATTTTCAAATTTAAAATTTGAAATACTTTAATTAATTTTTAGTCCTTTTAATTGACATAGATACAAATACTCTACTAGGATGATGCACAAGAAAAGGTCAGGATAGCTCAGTTGGTAGAGCAGAGGACTGAAAATCCTCGTGTCACCAGTTCAAATCTGGTTCCTGGCAGAGAAAAAAAAAAAAAAAGATCCACCGAATAGGTATTGATCCAAATACCTCGAGATGGATTGTGATACATATTCATTAATAATATTTATTCATCTAAGTGGATAAATCTATAATATAAATATAGAGGCACTTCTTTTTCTTTTTAAAGAAGTTTTAAAATAGATCTTTTCTTTATGATAAAGAAGGGGGTGAGATTCCCCTTTATTTTTTTGCGTTTCTTAATTTTGTATTCCGCTATTCCGACGAATATTTTTTTAGTCTTGCTTATCTTTATCTTATCTTATTTTCCTAGTTGTGCTAAGTAATGTGCGCGGTACAAAGTTCCTGGTAGAGAACTTCTTTGAGTCATCCTATTTTTCTGTTCATATGAAGGAAATTAATATGCGATTTTCAAAATAGGGGAATCCAAATGAAACCCTTTTTTTGCTCAGTCTATCTGGAATGCTTTTGTATAATTAGGAATTAATTATAAATAGGTATTCCGTTTCATCTAGGAAAAGAACCTAAAAATATTCCTTGACTTGAATAAAATCTGGAGTTGTGTTGTATAAGTGAGCATGAATTTCTTATCATTCAATGAGCATCTTGTATTTCATAAAAATTGGGGGTTATATAATCCTTACGTAAGGGCCAGCCTATCCAACTTTCAGGCATTAGGATACGTTTAAGGCGCGGATGATTATCATAAGAGATTCCCACCATATCATAAGATTCGCGTTCTTGAAAATCGGCACTTCTCCAAATCCAGAAGACAGACGGAATTCTAGGATTATCCTTTTGGGCAAAGACTTTTATGCAGACTTCTTCTGGATTATCTATACCATATTGTATTCTCGTAAGATGATACACGCTAGCTAAAGATCCACCGGGTGCTACATCATAAGCACATTGGGAGCGTAAATAATTGTAACCATATACATATAAAATGACAGCAATGGAATCCCAATCCCCTGCTTTTATTTGTAAAGTCTCTATTCCTCGGTGATCAAAGCCCAAAGATCTATGAACCACCTCATGTTTGACTAGCCAATTAGATAACCAACCCTGCTGCATTGTCTTCATCTCTCCCTCTTTGTATAAATATTTCACATTTCGGATGCAAGTTTGAAAGATTGCCCTGCTTTTTATTTTCTACACAAAAGAGCCCCCTCCTAATTCACTAATTTGTAGGAAGGTACTGAACTTTTGGATTTGAAAAAGTTTCAGAAGATATATCTAATGTAGATGGTGATTGATAGAGCAATTCTTGCTCATAAGTTCCTGTATAGTACTGCGCCTAACATAAAGCTTGTGACTGGTAGTAAAACATCTATTTTATTTTGAGATAGAGTTCGATCCTCAACTATTTCTCGCGATATCTTCTTACGAAGTTTTGTTAGGGCATCTATAACTGCCTCCGGTTTAGGTGGGCAGCCCGGCAAGTAGACATCCACAGGAATTAACTTATCAACTCCCCGAACAGTACTATAGGAATCCGTACTGAACATTCCCCCTGTAATAGTACAGGCTCCCATAGCAATGACGTATTTTGGTTCAGGCATTTGCTCGTATAATCTCACTAAAGAGGGAGCCATTTTCATTGTTACCGTACCGGCTGTTAAAATTAGGTCTGCTTGCCTAGGACTTGATCTTGGTACCAATCCATAACGATCAAAGTCGAATCGTGAGCCTATTAATGAAGCAAATTCAATGAAACAACAACTGGTACCGTATAGAAGGGGCCATAAACTAGAGAGTCTTGACCAATTCGAAAGATCATTTGGTGTAGTTGAAATAACAGAATTGGAACTTGTTTGGTCAAGTAAGGGAAACTCAATCAAATTCATAACTGTCTCAATAGAATCTTTTCCTTCTTTTTTTTTGTCTAAATATTCAGTTAAGACCATTCCAAGGCTCCTTTTCGCCATGCATAAACTAAACCAACAACTAAGATAAGCACGAAAATCAAAGCTTCGATAAAAACGGATACACCCAATACGTCGAAACTCATTGCCCAAGGGTATAGAAAGACGGTTTCCACATCAAAAACAACAAAAACGAGCGCAAACATATAATAGCGTATTCGGAATTGTACCCAAGCCCCTCCCATGGGTTCTATACCCGATTCATAACTAGAAAGCTTCTCTGGTCCTTCACTAACCGGGGCTAAAAGTCCTGAAATCGAAAATGCCAAAATAGGAATAAGGCTTGCTATTATTAGAAATGTCCAAAAAATATCATATTCGTGAAGCAGAAACATAATGTACTCCCATTAATGTGGAATAGGCGGAACTTAAATTAGTCAATTCAATTCAGCATTGTCAATTTATCCAGAACTTCTCTCTTTCCTCAGTGAAACAAGAATCTTTTTGTTCAAACAAAAGCGCTTAGTTTAGCCTTTGTTTCCTCTGTGCTGCATCTTCTTTAAAGATTCATCCAATGGAATCCCAACTCCTTTCTTTTGGATTTCCATTCTATTTAGATATGGTGTATGTAGATCTAATTCTTATATAAAGAAAACTTTCTCGTTTCACTTTGTCTCGCTTTCTCTAGAATCTCTAGAAAAAAGAATAGCTCTATCCTTTATTTAATATTTAATAATAAAATAATAAGAGACTATTAAATAAAAATGAGAATACTACTAAATTAGAACCTAATTAAGATAGTAGGACTAATCTATGCAGTATAATTAATGAGAAGTAATACTATAAAATAAAAAAAAAGAACTCTATTTCAGAACTATGAGACAGAATATTCTGTTTTCTTATTTACTCTTTACTTTATTTTTTCTATTTAAAGTTGATCAATTTACATAATGTATCTATAAACAAAGTAATAAATATACTTAAAACAAAGTAGGAATTCGCAAAATGGATAAAATCATTGCAGTTATTATAGGAAGTCTAGAGATATCCTATTTGAAGGAGGACAGGATTCAAATCAGGAAAGGATCCTTTCTTCTATTGATTTGATAGAAATTCGTTTTCTTTTCCTGTCTGTATGATTTTGATTTTCGATGAATGAGCCTTTTGTAATGCTTTTATCTCTATTCTATGTCGCAGCGCCTATCAGTCTATAAACAAATACTAATGAGAAAAAACTATACTAAACTAAAGAAAACATAGGATAGAGATCCTAAAATATAAAAAAAGGGCATATTAGGGCTATACGGATTCGAACCGTAGACCTTCTCAGTAAAACAGATCAAACGGATTATTATCGAAATGATTTGAACTGTTTCAAAGACCCAACATGCATTTTTTGCATTGGGCTCTTTCATAAACTGATTTAAAATCAGTTAGTCCACCATACTTTTTCTTTACGGAAAGATAATGAGATGGCTCCCTGTGCTCTGATTGATTTTTTTTATTATGATCTATCTAGGAGCAATACCAAAGTGTTTCAAAGGAGGATTACCTTGACTTAGGTCTGCCTCCGGTCTAAATTAAATCAACCTAAGTGAAATGGAGTCTCTATCGTTCCACTGCAAGAGTTAACTATGAGACTTCATACACCTTAAAGTTCATAGAACGAAAAGAAGTTTTTTGGAGGCCCTTATCCTCATTACGCCTAGCATTTAGTGGGCTGGATATTTACCTTATCAACTAGCAAATCCATAAGGGTTCTATTTGATTAGGCACCTGAATTGGCACCTGAATCGGACTGAACCGACTGTTTGTCAGGCTACTGTTCTCCTATTCTCTCGAATCTATGAAGTAAGACATTGATTTTGCAATAAGATCGATTATGTTCATTGCATAATAAGCTCCTTTGAAAAGCATTGGCGCACGTGTAAACGAGTTGCTCTACCGAACTGAGCTATAGCCCTTATCAGAGATATCTTAACATATAGATAATTTCTTGTCAAGATGAATATTTTCTAATGCCAGAGGATACCCCTTTGATCTGTATCTGTTTAGTATTTAGTTTAGTATTTAGTATATAACAGACCAATAACAGAGCGGTATTGCTTAGAAAAGGGATTCAATATATAATCGATCGAAGTAATGGGTCTTCCTTTGTGGTGATAAATTGCCTACTTAACTCAGTGGTTAGAGTATTGCTTTCATACGGCGGGAGTCATTGGTTCAAATCCAATAGTAGGTAAGTAGGTAGAAAAATTACTAGATAGCATTGGACTTACTTCCTTCGCTATCTAATAACTTTTCTACCCTCTTCCTTTTCTTTGTATCAACTATAAACCACTGGATTGTCTTCAATTGGATGGGGAATCAATTGACAGCCTCGATTCGTATCCTAGCTCGTCTGAGAGCGAGCTTCGCTTCAACCAAATCTTTCGTACCCTCAGCTTTACTCAAGTTAGCTTCGGCTATTTCAAGTGCCTTTTGAGCTTCTTCCGGATCAATATCACTACCCAGTTCCGCATCATTTCCTAAAATGATGATCTCATTATTAACTATTCTCATAAAACCGCTCCACAGAACCGCTGTTAACCATTGGTCGTTGAGGAGGCGTATTCTCAAAGGACCCATATCTACTGCTGTGTTAATGGGGGCGTGGTTTGGTAATACGCCAATTTGGCCACTATTAGTGGATAAAATGATTTCTTTCACCTCACAATCCCAAATAATTCGCTTAGGAGTCAGTACATAAAGATTTAATTTCATTTCTGCGATTTGTTCTCCTCTTCTAAGGTTATAGCTTTCGTGCTAGCTTCATCGATGTTACCCACCAAATAAAAAGCCTGTTCAGGTAGGCCGTCTAATTCTCCGGAAAGGATTAGTTGAAATCCCCTAATAGTTTCCGCAAGAGCAACATACTTTCCTGGAGAACCAGTAAAAACTTCTGCCACAAAGAACGGTTGTGATAAGAAACGCTCAATTTTTCTTGCTCTTGCTACAGTTAAACGATCCTCTTCCGATAATTCATCCAAGCCAAGAATTGCAATAATGTCCTGAAGTTCTTTGTAACGTTGTAAAGTTTCCTTAACTCTTTGCGCAGTTTCATAATGTTCGTTGCCAACGATCCGAGGCTGTAACATAGTCGAGGTTGAATCTAAAGGATCTACTGCTGGATAAATACCCTTGGAAGCTAATCCTCTGGAAAGTACGGTAGTAGCATCCAAATGTGCAAATGTTGTGGCAGGGGCAGGGTCGGTCAAATCGTCTGCAGGTACATAAACTGCTTGAATCGAAGTTATAGATCCCTTTTTAGTAGAAGCAATTCTTTCTTGCAAAGAACCCATTTCTGTACTAGAGTAGGTTGATAACCCACTGCGGAGGGCATTCTCCTAATAAAGCGGATACCTCTGATCCTGCTTGAACAAAACGAAAGATATTATCGATAAATAAAAGCACGTCTTGCTTATTAACATCTCGAAATATTCCGCCATAGTTAGGGCAGTTAAACCAACTCTCATACGAGCTCCCGGTGGTTCATTCATTTGGCCATAGACTAGAGCTACCTTTGATTCCTCAATATTTTTTCATTAATTACTCCGGATTCCTTCATTTCCATATAAAGATCATTTCCTTCACGAGTCCGTTCCCTACTCCACCGAATACGGATACGCCCCATGAGCTTTAGCAATGTTATTGATTAATTCCATGATCAGTACTGTTTTACCTACTCCAGCCCCCCCAAATAGTCCTATTTTTCCTCCACGTCGATAAGGAGCTAAAAGATCGACGACCTTAATACCTGTTTCAAAGATGGATAATTTCGTATCTAACTCGATAAAGGCAGGCGCAGATCTATGAATAGGAACGTTGCACTACTATCTACAGGACCCAAATTGTCAACAGGCTCCCCAAGAACGTTGAAAATTCGTCCAAGAGTAGCTCCACCGACCGGAACACTGAGAGGAGCTCCCGTGTCAATCACTTCCATTCCTCTCATCAACCCGTCCGTAGCACTCATAGCTACAGCTCTAACTCGATTATTTCCTAATAATTGTTGTACCTCTGAAGTCACATTAATTTGCTTATCGTCAGTGTCTCTACTCTGGACTACCAAAGCGTTATAAATATAAGGTAACTTGCCTGGGGAAAAGTGACATCCAGCACGGGTCCAATAATTTGATCGATACGACCTGTATTTTTTCTTCAATTGTGGAAGCCCGGGAGGAGAAGTAGTAGGATTGGTTCTCATAATTATCACATAATTAAAAAAAGGAATTTGTCGAAATTTTTCTTTTTTATTGTTGAATAATGCCAAATCAAATCAAAAAATCCAAAAGTAAAAGAAATGAATTAGTTAATTCAATAAGAGAAAAGGGACCAGGACTTGATTTCGTTGCCCAAGCGAATCCCATTCAATCGTTTACTCATGGAATGAGTCCATTGGAAAGTTCAATCAATCTTTTTTTCATATACATTTTGCCTTTTGTGGAGGATCTGTGCCTACTCTACTTTCCTATCTAGGACTTCGATATACAAAATATATACTACTGTGAAGCATAGATTGCTGTCAACAAAGAATTTTATTAGTATTTAGTTAGGTATTTGCATTCAAAATAAGAAAAAGAACTATTAAGAACTTTTAAAATAAGGATTAGGAATTAATTTGGGTTGCGCTATATCTATCAAAGAGTATACAATAATTATGGATTTGGTAAATCAAATCCATGGTTTAATAACGAACCGTGTTAACTTACCATAACAACAACTCAATTCCTATCGAATTCCTATAGTGGAATTCCTATAGGATAGAACATACACAGGGTGTACGCATTATATATGAATGAAACATATTCATTAACCTAAGCATGCCCTCAATTTTCTTTAATGAGTTGATATTATATTAATTGAATATCCTTTTTGTTTTACGAGATTTTTGCTAAAGTTTCATTTACGCCTAATTAACATCGAGTAGACCCTGTTATTGTGAGAATTCTTAATTCAAGAGTTATAGGGAGGGACTTATGTCACCACAAACAGAAACTAAAGCAGGTGTTGGATTTAAAGCTGGTGTTAAAGATTATAAATTGACTTACTACACCCCAGAGTATGAAACTAAGGATACTGATATCTTGGCAGCATTCGAGTAAGTCCTCAGCCTGGGGTTCCGCTTGAAGAAGCAGGGGCTGCAGTAGCTGCCGAATCTTCTACTGGTACATGGACAACTGTTTGGACTGATGGACTTACCAGTCTTGATCGTTACAAAGGACGATGCTATCACATCGAGCCTGTTGCTGGGGAAGACAGCCAATGGATCTGTTATGTAGCTTATCCATTAGACCTATTTGAAGGGTTCCGTTACTAACATGTTTACTTCCATTGTAGGTAACGTATTTGGTTTCAAAAGCCTACGTGCTCTACGTTTGGAGGATCTACGAATTCCCCTACTTATTCAAAAACTTTCCAAGGCCCGCCTCATGGTATCCAAGTTGAAAGAGATAAGTTGAACAAGTATGGTCGTCCTTTATTGGGATGTACTATTAAACCAAAATTGGGATTATCCGCAAAAAATTATGGTAGAGCGTGTTATGAGTGTCTACGTGGTGGACTTGATTTTACCAAAGATGATGAAAACGTAAACTCACAACCATTTATGCGCTGGAGAGACCGTTTTGTCTTTTGTGCCGAAGCTATTTATAAATCACAGGCCGAAACCGGTGAAATCAAGGGGCATTACTTGAATGCGACTGCGGGTACATGTGAAGAAATGATTAAAGAGAGCTGTATTTGCAAGAGAATTAGGGGTTCCTATTGTAATGCATGACTACTTAACTGGGGGATTCACCGCAAATACTACTTTGGCTCATTATTGCCGCGACAATGGCCTACTTCTTCACATTCACCGTGCAATGCATGCAGTTATTGATAGACAGAAAAATCATGGTATGCATTTCCGTGTATTAGCTAAAGCATTGCGTATGTCTGGGGGAGATCATATCCACTCCGGTACAGTAGTAGGTAAGTTAGAAGAGAACGCGAAATGACTTTAGGTTTTGTTGATTTATTACGCGATGATTTTATTGAAAAGATCGTGCTCGCGGTATCTTTTCACTCAGGACTGGGTATCCATGCCAGGTGTTATACCGGTAGCTTCAGGTGGTATTCATGTTTGGCATATGCCAGCTCTGACCGAAATCTTTGGGGACGATTCTGTATTACAATTTGGTGGAGGAACTTTAGGACATCCTTGGGGAAATGCACCTGGTGCAGCAGCTAATCAGTGGCTTTAGAAGCCTGTGTACAAGCTCGTAACGAAGGGCGCGATCTTGCTCGCGAAGGTAATGAAATTATCCGAGCAGCTTGCAAATGGAGTCCTGAACTAGCCGCAGCTTGTGAAGTATGGAAGGCGATCAAATTCGAGTTCGAGCCGGTAGATACTATTGATAAGTAGATAAAACTAAAGATAAAGAAGAGAAGGTATAAATAAAAAAGAAACGAAATAAAAAGAGAAAAAAATAAGTTATGAAATGCAGTAATTCTTCTTTATTCTTCTAATTGATTGCAATTAAACTCGGCTCAATCTTTTTTTTCTAAAAAAGATTGAGCCGAATAAAAATAGATCATGATATGATCATGAGACTTGACAAATCGAGATTCGTCTATTCTATATATCTAGAATATATATATTAAGGTATAATACAATAAAGAAATACAAATAAAATAATAAAATATAGTATTATCATATGATAATGGAATCAAATACGCAGTATTTACAGAAAAAAGTCTTCGTTTATTGGGAAAGAATCAATATACTTTTAATGTCGAATCGGGATTCACTAAGACAGAAATAAAGCATTGGGTCGAACTCTTCTTTGGTGTTAAGGTGGTAGCTGTGAATAGCCATCGACTACCTGGAAAAGGTAGAAGAATAGGACCTATTCTGGGCCATACAATGTATTACAGACGTATGATCATTACCCTTCAACCGGGTTATTCTATTCCACTTCTAGATAGAGAAAAAAACTAAAGGAGAATGAATGAAAAAAGACATAGTTTGGAAGTTAGACCTTTTTATAGGACTCTCTTTCAATTTCAAAAAAGAGGACGTTTGAAACTTTTAACAGGCGTAATCGTGAGTCAACAAGTGACTCGAACTGTGTGTAAAAAAAGAAGCATTTTTTTTTTACAGAATATTTTCAAACTAAAATAAAAAATACAATACAATAGTCAATATTCCTTATAATAGATATACTTAATTATATCATAAGAATCTTAAGATATTTTTCGACTAGATAGAAATAGTAAATTTGAATTGAGACACCTATTCCATGACGGATTTAAACTTACCTTCTATTTTCGTGCCTTTAGTAGGCTTAGTATTTCCGGCAATTGCAATGACTTCTTTATTTCTTTATGTGCAAAAAAATAAGATTGTCTAGTATTTTTTAGTGTAAGTAATATAATATGGTAGGGTATGTGGCTTTTCTACACACACTTTCTACACAAATGAAAAACGGTTATGGATGCGGATATAGGCTACGAGCATAAATGCATGAATATGCAGAGCCAGGTATAGCGAGTTTTATTTTATTTATTTTAATTGAATCAACGAATATTTTTTGAATAGAAAGTCAATGTATCTAACCTATTATTTCACAGGAGTACTAGTTGCTGAAGGCGATTTCAGAATCAAAAAAAGTAAAGTCAAAATTATTTAGCTTATTCTCTCAATTTCAATCGACCGCTGCTGGATTTAGTATATCTAATATGAATTGGCGATCAGAACACATATGGGTAGAACTTCTAAAGGTTCTCGAAAAGGGGTAATTTTTTCTGGGCCTGTATTCTTTTTCTAGGTTCACTAGGATTCTTATCGGTTGGGATTTCCAGTTATCTTGGTAAGAATATTATATCTATACTTCCATCTCAAGAAATTCTTTTTTTTCCGCAGGGGGTCGTGATGTCTTTCTACGGAATCGCAGGCCTATTCATTAGCTCCTACTTGTGGTGTACTATTTTGTGGAATGTAGGTAGTGGTTATGACCGATTCGATAGAAAGAGAATAGTGTGCATTTTCGTTGGGGATTCCTGGAATAAAACGTCGCGTCTTCCTTCGATTCCTTATGCGGGATATCCAATCAATTAGAATTCAGGTTAAAGAGGTCTTTATCCTCGTCGTATTCTTTATATAAATCCGGGGCCAGGGGATCATTCCCTTGACTCGTACTGATGATAAATTTTTTACTCCACGAGAAATTGAACAAAAAGCTGCCGAATTGGCCTATTTCTTGCGCGTACCAATTGAAGTATTTTGAGGTATCTTTTTTGAACTGAGTTGAATGAAGAAAAGAAGAATTGGAAGAAGAAAAGTTTTCTCAACACGGGGAGGAAGTCCCTTCTAAATTGGATTTGTTATTGTAAGGGGATTTTTAAGTATTTATCTAAAGGAAGGAACAAACGAGGATAAGAGAAATTTGCTTTTAATTTTTTTTTATCCAAGTGAGATATATCGCATACTATTCTTCCTTTTTCATCCGAAAGGCTTTTTTTTATTCTATTTCACTATTTCATTCCATCTAGATCTAAGAAAGAACCCAATGCACTGAAATTCCACTAATAACTAATATACAAAAAAGAAGAATAGATACAGGGTATCAAACCTATAGAGTTTTTGCTTCAAAGAAATAGAAATATCATGAAATAGAAATATCATCATATAGAGTCAGGGGAATGGAATAGAGTCAGCCGAATGAGCATATTCATTAACAACTCCATTTACAGATCAAAATGAAAAAAAAGAAAAGCATTGCCTTCTTTACTATATCTTGTATTTATCGTACTTTTGCCTTGGGGGGTCTCTTCCTCATTTAACAAATGTCTGGAACTTTGGATTAAAATTGGTGGAATACCAGGCAATCCAGAAACTCTCTTAACTGATATTCAAGAAAAGGATTCTAGAAGATTCATAGAATTAGAAGAACTTTCTCTCTTGGACGAGATGATAAAAGGAAACTAAACACATGTGCAAAAACCTCCTACAGGAATACACAAGGAAATAATACAATGGGTCAAAATAAATAATGAGGATCATCTCCATACCATTTTGCATTTCTCGACAAATATAATCTGTTTGGCTATTCTAAGTGGTTCTTTTTCTGGGTAAAGAGGAACTTGTCATTTTGAATTCTTGGGTTCAGAATTCTTCTATAATTTAAATGACTCAATAAAAGCTTTTTATTCTTTTAGTTACTGATTTTTTTGTTGGATTCACTCTCCACCGTGGTTGGGAACTAGTAATTCGTTGGGTCTACAACGATTTTGGATGAGCTCCTAACGAGCTTATTTTCACTATTTTTGTTTGTAGTTTTCCAGTAATTCTAGATACATGTTTGAAATTTTGGGTCTTTTTTGTTTAAACCGTCTATCTCCTTCGCTTGTAGTCATTTATCATTCAATTAGTGAAGCATAAATTCATTTGATCTCCCGATATTAATATTAATCAAATTAGCAAGCATCTTTTTTAGAAAAGCCCTTTTCCATTTAGCAAAATTCTTTCTATTTATACCTACTTTAAGGTATTCATCATTGCAGTACAACTGTTGCAGTAGAATGACAACAGATTCGTGTATAGGGAACTAGATTAAGCTTAGCTACCTATCTAATTTATTGTAGAAATTCTGGGATCTGCGATTGGACATGGAAAATAGAAATACTTTTCTTGGGTAAAGGGAACAGATAACTCGATCGATTTCTGTATCGATCATGATATACGTAATAACTCGGACATCTATTTCAAATGCATATCCCATTTTGCGCAGCAGGGTTACAGAAAACCCGAGAAGCAACTGGACGAATGTATGTGCCAATTGCCATTTAACTAGCAAGCCCGTCGATATTGAAGTTCCCAAGCTGTGCTTTGATACTGTATTTGAAGCAGTTCTTCGAATTCGCTTATGATATGCAATTGAAACAAGTTCTTGCTAATGGAAAAAAGGAGGGTTGAATATAGGTGCTGTTCTTATTTTGCCCGAGGATTCGAATTAGCGCCGCCCGATCGTATTTCCCCTGAGTTAAAAGAAAAGATAGGAAATCTTGCTTTAAGAGTTATCGTCCCGATAAAAAAACATTCTTTGTGATAGGCCCTGTTCCCGGTAAGAAATATAGTGAAATTGTCTTTCCCATTCTTCCCCTGATCCTGCTAAGAAAGATGCTCATTTCTTAAAATATCCCATATATGTAAGGGAAACCGAGGAAGAGGACAGATCTATCCTGATGGTAGCAAGTAACAATACAGTCTATAATGCTACGTCAACAGGTATAGTAAGAAAAATACTACGTAAAGAAAAAGGGGGTATAGAAATATCCATAGTTGATACCATCAGATGGACGCTTAAGTGATTGATATTATACCTCCCGGACCCAGAACTTCTTGTTTCAGAGGGAATCCATCCAAGCTTGATCATACCATTAACAAACAATCCTAATGTAGAGAGGATTTGGTCAGGGGACACCGAAATCGTGCTTCAGGATCACATTACGTGTCCAAGGCCTTTTGTTCTTCTTCGCATCCGTTATTTTGGCACAAGTTTTTTGGTTCTCAAAAAACAGTTTGAAAAGTTCAATTGTACGAAATGAATTTCTAGGTCTCGTTTCTTACCATCAAGTTGGTAAAAAGCCTCGATTTATTAGCAATTGCTAGAATTATCTATGATCTATTTTGGAAATCCTTTTTTGTTTAGACTGTTTTTTGTTTATAGATGTCTGGATTATTTATATCCCATGCAAAAGAATCGAGGCAAAGGAGAACAATAAAATTAAAATTTCTTCCTTTTCGGAGGTTGCAGGTCTTCTAATCGTCTATTCGGCACAAGAAAAGCCTTTGTGCCGATTCTTCTTATCAAAATAAGAATCCTTTTCTTCCTAATTCGTCAAAGATTACTATTTCTTCTTTATTCAGGGTCTGTCTCTTGGACCTCTTTTCTTTTGCTTAGTTTAGCCGAGTGAGTGGACAAACAGGGGAAGAAATATGGCAGGGGACAAATTTCTTGTGATTGTGAACAAATAGAATGCTTGGCTTGTTTAAATAGTTCAACTTCAAATTTACGAAATTTTGCAAAAAAATGGCTCTTCCATTGAGGTTTTTTTTTTAGGCCGGATGAATAGTTTGATTAAGTTTATTGATTTATTACTCGAAACTAAATCAAAGGTTTTCAGGATACTTCCTTCATTGGAGATAAAAGATTGGATCCTCGGTGATCTCTTTTTCTTGCTTAGCTAGTGAATCGAATTATAGTAAAAATTCATGGTCCTTTCCGCTCTAATCAGATAAAGGGGTGGGACCGCTAAGCTCCCTGCACATGTTTTACAATCTGGTCCCTCAATTACTATGAGATGAACCCAATCAGAATATGAACCATAAAAACACTACTAAACCAATCACACAGCAATACCAGCTGCAGTACCTATATCAATGAGAATTCTTCCAGTAGTATGTTCATTTCCCCTACTTTCCTCCACATTTTATCAATTGGTCATGCTGAAGACAAAAAACAGTCATGGGTAGTTATAAGGATGGTATCCTTCCAAATGGGATAAGAGAATTCTTATTAGTCTCTTTCTTTCTCTCAATTGAAGAAGTAATTGGAAAATAAAACAGCAAGTACAAAAATGAGTAATAAACCCCAGTATAGACTGGTACGATTCAATTCAACATTTTGTTCATTCGGGTTTGATTGTGTCATAGTTCTATAGTTGGAATTTGGTTTATCGTTGGATGAACTGCATTGCTGATATTGATCCCAAGAAAAAAACAGTAGGTACAGCTAGTCCGTGAATAGCCAGCCATCGCACTGTAAAAATAGGATAGGTTCGATCTATGGTCATTGAGG
This sequence comes from Aegilops speltoides, assembly GCA_021437245.1. NCBI lineage: Eukaryota > Viridiplantae > Streptophyta > Magnoliopsida > Poales > Poaceae > Aegilops > Aegilops speltoides. Next base: position 17,751 of record JAHHZJ010010606.1, read on the forward strand.
GCCTCCTAAAAGGATCTACTAAATTCATCGAGTTGTTCTAAAGAATCAAAACGGTCGGTTATTAACGGAATTCCTTGTCGGCTTTCCGTGAAATACTCGTTTGGCCTAGGACTTCAAACACGTCATAAGCTAAACCCGTACTGACAAATAACCAACCCGCAATGAATAGGGAAGGTATAGTAATGCTATGAATAACCCAGTATCGAATACTGGTAATAATATCAACAAAGAACGTTCTCCCGTGCTTCCAGACATGCTGAACTCCCAAAATTTTTGTACATTCAAAAAGAATTGATTCCGTAAAGATGGGATCGACCAGTAAATAGAAAATTACTGATATTTCATCCTTGTGAGATTGTCAATTTTGTACCAAGGTGTATTTTGAGTATACCGAATTAGTATAGCTATCCTTCCTATGGCTTTAGCAATCTGGTTTTGCCTGGTTCCGAAACATAATTACTTTTTATTTTTTTTTAACAGCCCTTGGCAGTCGTGGAATCTTTTGTTCTCCTCTTATTCCATATGGAATACAATCAGTTAAAATAAGAAGGAATAGGGAATATTCGATCGTTCACTCCAAAAGAGGTCCTATTGAAAAAATTATCAAAATAGAAAAAGTTTTTTTCAAATTCAATTGTTTTTATCTCTTATTCAAAATTTCCTTGAAAATCAATTTCATTTTTCATTCAATGGGGTTAGATGATCTAGTTCTTAATATTATTACTTTACTCAATTGACAAATTCCACAACAAATCTCTTGATTCGGAATTAGGGACT
>JAHHZJ010010608.1:0-13204 GCA_021437245.1 Aegilops speltoides
CCATAGCCCGTTCAAAAGTCGTTGAAGTCCGGTTCTAAGCCGTAAAGCATGGCACCTGAACTATAGAGTAGTCATCGACTTTGCTCGCGACGTTCTTAACGTCGTCGGTTACATCGGCGGAGCACGCACCTAGCGGTGCATCTGGGGCGTAACTCTTTTGTGCAGCAATGAGGATAATCCTCGGATTCGGACCCGATCCGTGTAATTGCTACCATCATCTTTCAACTTTGCTTTCTCAAGAGAGCATTAAAATTCAGCGGAACAACGCACGAGCCATCTATCTACAATCAAACATAGACAAGCAAGATACTATCGGTACTAAGTTCATGATAAATTTAAGTTCAATTAATCATATTACTTAAGAACTCCCACTTAGGCAGACATCTCTCTAGTCATCTAAGTGATCCGTGATCAAATCAACTAAACCATAACCGATCATCACGTGAGATGGAGTAGTTTTCAATAGTGAACATCTTATGTTGATCATATCTACTATATGATTCACGCTCGACCTTCGGTCTCCGTGTTCGAGGCCATATCTGCATATGCTAGGCTCGTCAAGTATAACAGTATTTGCGTGTGCAAAGCTGGCTTGCACCGTTGTAGATGGACGTGGAGCTTATCACACCGATCATCACGTGGTGTAGCAGGCACGACGAACTTTGGCAGCGGTGCATACTCGGGAGAACACTTCTTGATAATTTAGTGAGAGTCATCTTATAATGCTACCGTCGATCAAAGCAAGATAAGATGCATAAAGATAAACATCACATGCAAATCAATATAAGTGATATGATATGGTCATCATCGTCTTGTGCTTCGTGATCTCCATCTCTGCGCACCATCATGATCACCATCGTCACCGGTAGCGACACCTTGATCTCCATCGTAGCATCGTTGTCGTCTTGCCAATCTTATGCTTCTATGACTATCGCTAACAGTGATAAAGTAAAAGCATTACAGGCGTTGCATTTCATACAATAAGCGACAACCATATGGCTGTTGGGGAGCGTAGTAATTTCAAAAAATTTCCTACGCTGCGCAAGATCATGGTGATGCATAGCGAGAGAGGAGAGTGTTGTCTCGTACCCTCGTGAACCGAAGCGGAAGCGATCTGGCGTAGAGGAAGTAGTCGTGCGTTCTCCTCGCGATCCGACCGATCCGGCGCCGTTACTCCGGCGCCCCGAGTTCTTGACACACGTACAGCTCGATGGCGCTCCTCGGGCTCCAATCCAGTAGAGTGGGGAGGAGAGTTCGTCGACCTGACGGCGTGGTGGCGATCTTGATGTTCTACGGCGAGCCGCCTAAGCTTGACGATATGACCGAGGTGGAATATGGTGGAGGGGGCACGCTGCGGCTAAGAGCGATCCGTAGATCAAACTTGTGTGTTCTAGGGTGCCCCCCCTGCCCCGTATATAAAGGAGCAAGGGGGGTGCGGCCGGCCCTGGAGGAGGAGGCGCAGGAGGAGTCCTACTCCCTGGGAGTAGGACTCCCCCTTCCTAGTTGGAGTAGGATTGGGGGAGGAGGGAGAGGGAAAGGCGCCCCCTCCTTGTCCTATTCGGACTAGGGGGGGGGCGCGGCCACCCCTGGCCGCCCCTCCTCTTCTCCCTCATGGCCCCTAAGGCCCAATAACCCCGGGAGGTTCGGTAACCCCGGTGTTCGGTAAAATCGATTTCACGGAACCATTCGAACTCAAATATAGGCTTCAATATATCAATCTTTATGTCTCGACCATTTGAGACTCCTCGTCATGTCGTGATCACATCGGGACTCGAACTTCTTGGTACATCAAAATACATAAACTCATAATATAGCGTCATTGAAACCTTAAGCGTGCGGACCCTACGGTTCGAGAACAATGTAGACATGACCGAGACCGTCTCGGTCAATAACCAATAGCGGGACCTGGATGCCCATATTGGTTCCTACATATTCTCTGAAGATCTTTATCGGTCGGACCGCATAACAACATCGTTGTTCCCTTTGTCATCGGTATGTTACTTGCCGAGATTCGATCGTCGGTATCAATACCTAGTTCAATCTCGTTACCGGCAAGTCTCTTTACTCGTTCCGTAATACATCATCTCACAGCTAACTCATTAGTTGTAATGCTTGCAAGGCTTGAGTGATGTGTATTACCGAGAGGGCCGAGATACCTCTCCGGCAATCGGAGTGACAAAACCTAATCTCGAAATCGCCAACCCAACATCGCCTTTGGAGACACACTGTAGTACTCCTTTATAATCACCCGATTCGTTGTGGCGTTTGGTAGCACCAAAGTGTTCCTCCGGTAAGCAGGAGTTGCATAATCTCATAGTTATAGGAACATGTATAAGTCATGGATAAAAGCGGTAGCAACATACTAAGCGATCGTGTGCTAAGCTAATGGAATGGGTCATGTCAATCAGATCATTCTACTAATGATGTGACCTTGTTAATCAAATAACAACTCTTTGTTCATGGTTAGGAAACATAACCATCTTTGATTAACAAGCTAGTCTAATAGAGGCATACTAGTGACATATTGTTTGTCTATGCATTCACACATGTATCATGTTTCGGTTAATACAATTCTAGCATGAATGATAAACATTTATCATGAAATAAGGAAATAAATAATAACTTTATTATTGCCTCTAGGGCATATTTCCTTGATCTCCCACTTGCACTAGAGTCAATAATCTAGATTACATAGTAATGATTCTAACACCCATGGAGTCTTGGTGTTGATCATGTTTTGCTCGTGGAAGAGGCTTAGTCAGCAGGTGCGCTACATTGAGATCCGTATGTATCTTGCAAATCTCTATGTCTCCCACGGACTAAGTCCGGATGGAATTGAGGCGTCTCTTGATGTGCTTGGTCCTCTTGTGAAATCTGGATTCCTTTGCTAAGGCAATTGCTCGATATTGTCACGAAGATTTTCATTGGACCCGATGCACTAGGTATGACACCTAGATGGGATATGAACTCCTTCATCCAGACTCCTTCATTAGCTGCTTCGAAGCTGCTATGTACTCCGCTTCACATGTAGATCCGCTCTGACGCTTTGTTTAGAACTGCACCAATGTTGTGCAGCTCCTCCGTTTAGTGTAAATCGTATCCGGTCTGCGATTTAGAATCGTCGGGATCGGTGTCAAAACTTGCATCAGCGTAACCGTTTCGATGAGCTCTTTGTCACCTCCATATCTGAGAAACATATCCTTAGTCCTTTTCGGTATTTGGGATGTTCTTGACGCTGTCGATGATCCCTCTGGATTACTTTGGTACCTCCTGCTAAGCTTATAGCAAGGCACACATCAGTGCTGGTACAGCATTGCATACATGATAGAGCCTATGGCTGAAGCATAGGGAACATCTTTCATTTTCTCTCTATCTTCTGCGGTGGTGGGCATTGAGTCTTACTCAACTTCACACCTTGTAACACAGGCAAGAACCCTTTCTTTGCTTGATCCATTTGAACTTCTTCAAAATTTTGTCAAGGTATGTGCTTTGTGAAAGTCAATTAAGCGTCTTGATCTATCTCTATAGATCTTGATGCCCAATATGTAGCAGCTTCACGAGGTCTTTCATTGAAAACTCTTATTCAAGTATCCTTTATGCTATCCAGAAATTCTATATCATTTCCGATCAGCAATATGTCATCTACATATAATATCGAAATGCTCTGAGCTCCACTCACTTTCTTGTAAATCTGAGGCTTCTCCAAAAGTGCATATGAACCAAATCTTTGATCACACTATCAAAGCGTTTATTCTAACTCGAGATGCTTGCAGTCCATAAATGGATCATTGGAGCTTGCACACTTTGTTAGCTCCTTTGGATCGATAAAACCTTACGGTTGCATCATATACAACTCTTCTTCGAAATCCATTCAGGAATCGGTCTTTACATCCATTTGCCAAATTTCATAATCATAAAATCGGCAATTGCTAACATGATTGGACGGACTTAAGCATCGCTTCTGGTGAGAAGGTCTCATCGTAGTCAATCCCTTGAACTTGTCGAAAACCCTTTGCGACAAGTCGAGCTTTATAAACGATAACATTACCGTCGGCGTCGGTCTTCTTCTTGAAGATCCACTTGTTTTCTATTGCTTGCCTACCCTCGGGCAAGTCAACCAAAATCCATACTTTGTTTTCATACATGGATCCCATCTCAGATTTCATGGCCTCAAGCCATTTTGCGAATCTGGGCTCACCATCGCTTCTTCATAGTTCGTAGGTTCATCATGATCTAGTAGCATGATTTCGAACAGGATTACCGTACCACTCAGTGCGGATCTTACTCTGGTTGATCTCGAGGTTACTGTAGTAACTTGATCTGAAGTTTCATGATCAACATCATCAACTTCCTCACTACTTGGTGTAGATGTCTCAGAAACCGGTTTCTGCGACAAACTACTTTCAAGTAAGGGAGAAGGTACAATTACCTCATCAAGTTCTACTTTCCTCCCACTCACTTCTTTGAGAGAAACTCCTTCTCTAGAAAGGATCCATTCTTAACAACAAATGTCTTGCCTTGGATCTGTGATAGAAGGTGTACCCAACTGTCTCCTTTGGGTATCCTATGAAGACACATTTCTCCGATTTGGGTTCGAGCTTATCAGGTTGAAGCTTTTTCACATAAGCATCGCATCCCCAAACTTTAGAAAGCGACAACTTTGGTTTCTTGCTAAACCATAGTTCATAAGGTGTCGTCTCAGCGGTTTTGCGGTGTTCTATTCGGTGTGAATCGGCCGTCTCTAGAGCATAACCCCAAAGCGATAGCGGTAAATCTGTAAGAGACATCATAGATCGCACCATATCTAGTAAAGTCACGATTCTGACGTTCGGACACACCATTACGTTGTGGTGTTAGGGTGGCGTGAGTTGAAACTATTCGCATTGTTTCAAATGTAGACCAAACTCGTAACTCAAATATTCACCTCCACGATCGGATCGTAGAAATTTAATTTTCTTATTACGATGATTTTCAACTTCACTCTGAAATTCTTTGAACTTTTCAAATGTTTAGGACTTATGTTTCATTAAGTAGATATACCCATATCTGCTTAAATCATCTGTGAAGGTGAGAAAATAACGATATCCATACGAGCCTCAACATTCATCGGACCACATACATCTGTATGTATGATTTCCAACAAATCTGTTGCTCTCTCCATAGTACAGGAGAGCGGGGTTTTAGTCATCTTGCCCATGAGGCACGGTTACATAAGTGCCAAGTGATTCATAATCAAGTGACTCCAAAAGTCCATCGATATGGAGTTTCTTCATCGCTTTACACCGATATGACCTAAGCGGCGGTGCCACAAATAAGTTGCACTATCATTATCAACTCTGCATCTTTTGGTTTCAACATTATGAATATGTGTATCACTACTATCGAGATTCATCAAAATAGACCACTCTTCAAGGGTGCATGACCATAAAAGATATTACTCATATAAATAGAACAACCATTATTCTCGATTTAAATGAATAACCGTCTCGCATCAAACAAGATCCAGATATAATGTTCATGCTCAATGCGGGCACCAAATAACAATTATTTAGGTCTAAAACTAATCCGAAGGTAGATGTAGAGGTAGCGTGCCGACCGCGATCACATCGACTTTGGAACCATTTCCCGCGCATCGTCACCTCGTCCTTTGCGGTGTTAAGCAATCCGTAGTCCTGTTTGAGTTGCAAATATTAGCAGAACCGGTATCAAATACCAGTGCTCTGCGAGCTCTAGTAAGGTACACATCAATAACATGTATATCACATATACCTTTGTTCACCTTGCCATCCTTCTTATCCGCCAAATACTTGGGGCAGTTCCGCTTCGGTGACGATCGCTTGCGGTAGAAGCACTCGATTTCAGGTTTAGGTCAGACTTGGGTTTCTTCTCTGGCGACAACTTGCTTGCTGTTCTTCTTGAAGTTCCTTCTTCTTCCCTTTGCCTTTCTTCTTGAAACTAGTGGTCTTATTGACCATCAACACTTGATGCTCCTTCTTGATTTCTACCTCCATGGCCTTTAGCATTGCGAAGAGCTCGGTATAGTCTTTACTAACCCTTGCATATTATAGTTCATCACGAAGCCTTTGTAGCTTGGTGGCGGTGATTGAAGAATTACATCAATGACACAATCATCGGAAGATTAACTCCCAATTGTGTCAAGTGATTGTAATACCCGGACATTTGAGTATGTGCTCCTTGAGAACTATTCTCCTCCATCTTGCAGCTATAGAACTTATTGGAGACTTCATATCTCTCAATCCGGGCATTACATTTGGAATATCAACTTCAACTCTGGAACATCTCATATGCTCCATGAGCGTTCAAAGCGTCGTTGAAGTCCGGTTCTAAGCCGTAAAGCATGGCACCTTGAACTATAGAGTAGTCATCGGCTTTGCTCTGCGGAGCGTTCTTAACATCGGTGTTGCTCTGCGGCGGGCTGGCACCTAGCGGTGCATCGGGGCGTAACTCTTACATGCAGCAATGAGGATAATCCTCAGATTCGGACCCGATCCGTGTAATTGCTACCATCATCTTTCAACTTTGCTTTCTCAAGGCGCATTAAAATTCAGCGGAACAACAGCACGAGCCATCTATCTACAATCAAACATAAACAAGCAAGATACTATCGGTACTAAGTTCATGATAAATTTAAGTTCAATTAATCATATTACTTAAGAACTCCCACTTAGAGCAGACATCTCTCTAGTCATCTAAGTGATCCGTGATCCAAATCAACTAAACCATAACCGATCATCACGTGAAATGGAGTAGTTTTCAATGGTGAACATCTTATGTTGATCATATCTACTATATGATTCACGCTCGACCTTTCGGTCTCCGTGTTCGAGGCCATATCTGCATATGCTAGGCTCGTCAAGTATAACTTGAGTATTCTGCGTGTGCAAAACTGGCTTGCACCCGTTGTAGATGGACGTAGAGCTTATCACACCCGATCATCACGTGGTGTGCAGGCACGACGAACTTTGGCAGCGGTGCATACTCGGGAGAACACTTCTTGATAATTTAGTGAGAGATCATCTTATAATGCTACCGTCGATCAAAGCAAGATAAGATGCATAAAGATAAACATCACATGCAAATCAATATAAGTGATATGATATGGTCATCATCATCTTGTGCCGTGATCTCCATCTCTGCAGCACCATCATGATCACCATCGTCACCGGTAGCGACACCTTGATCTCCATCGTAGCATCGTTGTCGTCTCGCCAATCTTATGCTTCTCGACTATCGCTACGCTTAGTGATAAAGTAAAGCATTACGAAGCGTTGCATTTCATACAATAAGCGACAACCATATGGCTCCTGCCGATTGCCGATAACCGGTTACAAAACATGATCATCTCATACAATAAAATATAGCATCACGTCTTGACCATATCACATCACAACATGCCTGCAAAAACAAGTTAGGCGTCCTCTACTTTGTTGTTGCAAATTTTACGTGGCTGCTACGGGCTTAAGCAAGAACCAATCTCACCTCGCATCAAAACCACAGCGATACTTCGTCAAATAGACTCCGTTTAACCTTCTCAAGGACGGGCGTAGCCACTTTTCAGTTCAACTAAAGTGAGAGGCAGACACCGCCGGTCACCTTTAAGCAGCGAGTGCTCGTGGCGGTGAAACCAGTCTCGCGTAAGCGTCTGGCGTAATGTCGGTCCGGGCGCTTCATCTCACAATACCGCTGAACCAAAGTATGACATCTTTGGTAGGTAGTATGACTTATATAGCCCACAACTCACTTGTGTTCTACTCGTGCAAAACATCAAACCATAAAACCTAGGCTCGGATACCCTTTGTTGGGGAGCGTAGTAATTTCAAAAATTTCCTCGCTGCACGCAAGATCATGGTGATGCATAGCGAGAGGGAGAGTGTTGTCTCGTACCCTCGTGAGCCGAAGCGGAGCGATCTGGCGTAGAGGAAGTAGTCGTCGTTCTCCTCGCGATCCGACCGATCCGGCGCCGTTACTCCGGCGCCCGAGTTCTTGACACGTACAGCTCGATGGCGCTCCTCGGGCTCCAATCCGTGAGAGTGGGAGGAGAGTTCCGTCGACCTGCGGCGTGGTGGCGATCTTGATGTTCTACGGCGCGAGCCGCCTAAGCTTTGCGACGATATGACCGAGGTGGAATATGGTGGAGGGGCACCGCACGGCTAAGAGCGATCCGTAGATCAAACTTGTGTGTTCTAGGGTGCCCCCTGCCCCGTATATAAAGGAGCAAGGGGGGTGCGGCCGGCCTAGAGGAGGCGCAGGGAGGTCCTACTCCCTCCTGGGAGTAGGACTCCCCCTTCCTAGTTGGAGTAGGATTGGGGAGGGAAGAGGAAGAGGAGGCGCCCCTCTCCTGTCCTATTCGGACTAGGGGGGAGGGGCTTGCCGGCCTGGCGGCCCTCCTCTTCTCCCTCGTGGCCCACTAAGGCCCAATAGCCCCGGGAGGTTCGGTAACCCCCGGTGTTCGGTAAAATCCGATTTCACCGGAACCATTCCGAACTCAAATATAGGCTTCAATATATCAATCTTTATGTCTCGACCATTTGAGACTCCTCGTCATGTCCGTGATCACATCCGGGACTCGAACTTCTTGGTACATCAAAATACATAAACTCATAATATAATCGTCCATGAAACCTTAAGCGTGCGGACCCTACGGTTCGAGAACAATGTAGACATGACCGAGACCGTCTCGGTCAATAACCAATAAGCGGGACCTGGATGCCCATATTGGTTCCTACATATTCTCTGAAGATCTTTATCGGTCGGACCGCATAACAACATCGTTGTTCCCTTTGTCATCGGTATGTTACTTGCGAGATTGATCGTCGGTATCAATACCTAGTTCAATCTCGTTACGGCAAGTCTCTTTACTCGTTCCGTAATACATCATCTCACAGCTAACTCATTAGTTGTAATGCTTGCAAGGCTTGAGTGATGTGTATTACGAGAGGGCCGAGATACCTCTCCAGAGCAATCGGGTGACAAAACCTAATCTCGAAATCGCCAACCCAACATCGCCTTTGGAGACACTGTAGTACTCCTTTATAATCACCCGATTACGTTGTGGCGTTTGGTAGCACCAAAGTGTTCCTCCGGTAAGCAGGAGTTGCATAATCTCATAGTTATAGGAACATGTATAAGTCATGGATAAAAGCGGTAGCAACATACTAAGCGATCGTGTGCTAAGCTAATGGAATGGGTCATGTCAATCAGATCATTCTACTAATGATGTGACCTTGTTAATCAAATAACAACTCTTTGTTCATGGTTAGGAAACATAACCATCTTTGATTAACAAGCTAGTCTAGTAGAGGCATACTAGTGACATATTGTTTGTCTATGCATTCACACATGTATCATGTTTCCGGTTAATACAATTCTAGCATGAATGATAAACATTTATCATGAAATAAGAAATAAATAATAACTTTATTATTGCCTCTAGGGCATATTTCCTTCGATGCGGAATGACAGCGGTGGATCTGAAAATCTTGGGTACAGCGGCGAACCGTTCGTCCTAGCCAATGATGTGGCACAGGTTATCTATGTGAAGGACATGTCCGATGGGCGAAAAGAAGAAGATAAGGAAGCAAATACATCATCGATGAGCCAAAGCGCCACATAGTTCTTTCGGAAAAAGGGACATCGTGGGAGTGGAGACAGAGAGCAGACATGTATCGAAGATTATGAAAAGTTTCATGAAATTCCTCCCTTTAAAGTCAAGGCTGACCCGACATCACGATAAGCGATGAAGATTATCCATGGTTGCTGGTAGCAATAAGTAAATGACCAAGTGAAGAAAAAGTGAAGACTTTCTCCATGACTATTATGATGATACCATGCCAACTTTATGGCCGACTAGTATGATACCATTGTTAGTTTTGTACATGCACATGCTATGTGTGGTTGATTTTATGATACCATGCCAACTTTCAACTTTTTGAGTTCATTTGAAATGCTTTAATGTCTTATGGTTCGGCCTCGTAATAATTAAAAATAGCAACAATAAGTATTTTGTTGTAAGTAGAAACAAAATAAAATAAATAAAGCAAGAAAGAAAACAAAAAAAAGTGTTTTCAAATTTGAAAAGTAATGGCACTATGACGAGAGAAGTTTATAATTTTCCTAAAACTAAAAGCAAAAATAATTAAAAAATAAAGCAAAAACAAAAGAAAATAAATAATCTGAAAACACAAAAAAAAAAAACAATAAGTATTTTGTTTGTAAGTAGAAACAAAATAAAATAAATAAAGCAAGAAAGAAAACAAAAAAGTGTTTTCAAATTTGAAAAGTAATGGCACTAACGAGAAAGTTTATAATTTTCCTAAAACTAGAAGCAAAAAGAATTAAAAAATAAAGCAAAAAACAAAAGAAAATAAATAATCACAGAAAACAAAACAAAAAAATAGAAAAAATATATATGATAAGTAAAAGAAAACAAAAAACAAAAAGTGCCACCCTCACCCCAGGCCCACGGCTGAATCGACTTGAATCCCTTATTTGGGCGGGAATAGAGCCCATGAAAACCCAGGCCCATCGAACAAAGCATTAGCAAGTAGGCCCATAAGCTGCATTGAGAGGAGTTGAGAGAGGGAGGCGGTGGGGCTTATAAACCACTGCGCTCCCTCTCAACTAGCGAGTGGGACTAAACTTTGGCCCCGTCGCAGGGGCAGCCCACAGGAGCCTTTGGTCCCGATTAGTGGCACCAACCGAGACTAAAGGGGTAGCTTTAGTCGGTTGGAGCCACCAACGGGGCCAATCTCCTTATATATAAGTAGCACTTCCAGATTTGAGAGTTCATCGCCACCGATTGCCTTACAAGCATTATTTGAACACATCGCGCCTTGGCAAGGCTGCCTTGTGCCGCGCCCGCCCATGCCCAGCCGTAAATCGCTTCGCCCATGCCCGTAAATCGTCGCCGTCCTCTCCCCGAGCCAGCGCCCGTCCTCCCAGAGCCAGCGCCCGGCCGTCGTAAATCGTCGTAATCGCCATAAATCCTCCCAGAAACCCGCCCGCCTATCCGCAGTCATTTGTCGCCCCGTGCTAAATCGCCGTCGCCGTCGCCGCCACAGCATTTGTGAACATGCCCGCGCATGCAAACTCTGTTTTTTTTTTTCATTTTATTAGTTTAGTTTTTTGTTCAGATTATGTTTTTGTTGATATATGTATTTATTGTTCATATGTGTATATGTGTATGTATTTGGCTATGTGTGTGTAATGTTTAAAATTGTTAGATTATGTTTTTGTTGATATATGTATTTATTGTTCATATATGTATTAATGTTTTCATATATGCAAAAGATAGATTTTTAGAAAAGTTAGGTTTTTTTCTGTTCATAGATTTTTTGTTGATATTAATTATTGTAGAATATGCAAATGTTTGTATATTCATATGAACAATGCATTAGGCAAAACCTTTGTTTTTTGAAATTTTCTATTTGAACATTTTTTAAAACAAGCAATACTAAAAGAATGAGAGGAAAAGGAAAATAAGAAGAGGAAGAAAGGAGAAAAAGAGGAGAGGAAGAAGAGGAGAAATAAATAAGAAGAGAAAAAAGAAGAAAAAAAGAAGGAGAAGAAGAAAGGAATCGAGGAGAAAGAAGAAATTCTATTTTTCTTCTTCTCCTCTAATCCTTCTTCTTCTCTCTTTTTTCTTCTTCTTCTTCTTCTTCTTCTTCCTTCTTCTCTTTCTTCCTTTTCCTTAATTATTTTCCTTTCACGAGGGAAGAAGAAGAAAAGAATAGGAGAAGAAGAAAGAAAGGAAAGGAGAAAGAAGAAACTTCAACGAGGGGTGGTACGATACCCCTCCCGATAACATTATTTTCCCATGTATATGTATATGCATCGTTGTCGATATAACCCCTCTAGATACAATTGCAGCACCCCCTCGGCCCTCTCGCTCGACCAAAACTCTTGAGGACACCCAAACCCTAGAGAAAAGCGATGTTGCAGGTCTCCTCATACCCCCCCTCCCATCGCGCCCCTACGGGCAAATTATACTCTCTCAGGGCCACCCAAATTTATCAAGTTAAAAGGCGTTATCGTTGAGGCCACCCAAACCCTTGAAGCTTTGTGTAACGAAGCCCAAACCCTAGAGAAGCAGCGTCGAGGCCACTAACATGATTCCTTATTGTGATTAGCTAGCTAGTTCTCGTTTGCCACTATGTACCATGTTTGAATAATAATTGACATGTTGTCAATATTTGTAGAAACTATGGAGCACTCCGAGGCGAAGAAAGCGAAGCGATGTTGGAAATAATACGCAAAATGGAAGTGATGATGTTGCGTCATTTCTCATCGACACGTTAATTGATTTGGATGAAGAAGGGCTATGATTATGATGGCTTCGACCCATTAATGCGGTACAAGAGGAGGACTATGTTCATGATGGCTCATTGACACAATGGAGTACAAGATGAAGGAGACCGTGCTTTGAATGCTCGGTGCGCTGAACGAGTCGACCGGTATATATATATTAGTTAAGCCCGTCTTGACAAGTTAATTGATGGATCCATTGTTTTGGTATATGTACATATTAGAGTACGTCGTCTTTCTTCCTTATAATTTCTAGCCTCCGGATCGAGCACAACCGGTGAGGAGGCGAGGCCGAAGAAAAGTTGAGCTTCGGATGAAAAGTTTGAGATCATAGAAATCGCGCCCGACGGAACCGATTGAACCCATCCAGGACAAAAGGCATTTTACGCTTTCGGTCACGGGGTTCTTGTTAGGAGACCGGAGATCTCGATCGGCATCGGCAATGGTATAAACTTGCTAAGGATGAAAATGATGAGGTGTCTTATGTCAATGATATCAGAAGAAGATCTTTGGAATGAGCTGAAGGAAAATTTCACCTACATGGAGGAGGATCGGAGAAGCGGTTAAAGAGCAATTAATCAAGTCTTGTGCTCTTAAAAAGATGGCAGAGCCTAATGAGGAGGTGGAGGAAAGAAGGCGAACCCGGTTTGTCAGAAAAAAAACACACAGAATTCATCGGCAAATATGAGAAGATCAAAGATCAGCTGGCGCATTTGTGGCCCACAAGACATCGGAAAAAGTAAGAAGATGTAGAGAACAAACAAGAAAAATACTGAAAGAAGAAGCTTCACTGGCCGCCGCAGAAGTCAGTGGCTACCTCAGCTTCCGGCCTAAGTGGTCAAAAGGCTGAGCATGATCTGCGAAAAAGGGATCGAACCAG
>JAHHZJ010010610.1:0-11322 GCA_021437245.1 Aegilops speltoides
GCCCTAGTATTTACGAATCGGACTAACAGAGATTGTATTTTCGGTCCACGAAAATCCCAACGTTCACATGATTTGAACTTTCGGTCTCACCGAGTTGTCAACTTCGAGTCGACCGAGATTGGTCAAATGTGTGTAGCAGTTGGATTTTGTGTGGAGGCTATAAATACCCTCCACCCCTCTTCATTCGTGGAGAGCCATCGAAAGAACTACCACTCCTACCTTACATTTCTAAGAAGAAAACTACCTACCCTTGTGTTGAGATCAAGTTGCTCCACTCCCACCATATGAAGCTTGATCTCTAGCCTTCCCAAGTTGCTTTCCACTCAATCCTTTCTTCCACCACAGCCAAATCGGTGAGGAGAGTTGAGTGTTGGGGAGATTATCATTTGAAGCACAAGAGCAAGGTTCATCATCATCAACACCATCTATTACCTTTTGGAGGTGGTGCCTCCTAGATTAGTTAGGTGTGGCTTGGAGCCTCCGTCGAGATGTGGAGTTGAACCAAGAAGTTTGTAAGGGCAAGGAGATCGCCTACTTCGTGAAGATCTACCCGAGTAAGGCTAGCCCTCCGTGGGCGTGAGCCATGATGGCATAGACAAGGTTGCTTCTTCGTGGACCCTTCGTGGGTGGAGCCCTCCGTGGACTCTCTGGCCGTTACCCTCCGTGGGTTGAAGTCTCCATCAGCGTGGATTGGCGATAGCACCACCTACTCGGAACCACGAGAAAAATCTCCGTGTCTCCAAATTGCGTTTGCTCTTCTCCACCTCTCTTTACTACATGTGCAATTTACTTTCCGCTGCCTATACTCTAGAATTGCATGTGTAGGGTGATACTTGACTTGATCATCATTGTGAACTTGCCAAAACTTGTCTTTATCAAAGGCTGAATTTTATATTGTCAAGTAGTCTAATCACCCCCCTCTAGACATACTTCGATCCTACAAGTGGTATCGAGCTTTGGTCTCCATTGTATTGGTTTTCATTGCATTGGACTCCATAAGCTTGGTTTCACAACCTAGGAGAGTATGGCGTCTAGTGAGGTAATTTTCGTGAGGTCCTTACTTTGATGGTTCAAACTTTGCTAGTTGGAAGCATAAAATGAAAATGCATATTCTTGGCCATAACCTTGCCGCATGGGGCATTATTTGTGTTGGTTTGCAAGGTGAGTTCTTGAGGAAGGAAAAGTTCGGATCGTGAAGCTTCTAGCGGATGAATTGCGGATGTTGCAAAACAATGCTCAAGCTTGTGACATTCTATTCAATGCTTTGTGTCGAGGAGTTCAACAAGATCAGCCGTCTTGAGAATGCAAAGAGATTTGGGATACTTTGGTGAAATGCACGAAGGTACCGAGTCAGTGAAAGAATCAAAGCTAGATGTTCTTCAAGGTCGACTTGACAAGTTCAAGATGAAGGAAGGTGAAGAATTCGCTGAAATGTACTCTAGGCTTGCTCTCATCACAAATGAGATTGCCGGCTTAGGAAGCGAAGAAATGACCGACCGATTCATCATCAAGAAGATTTTCGAGCTTTGGATGGAAAGTATGACATCGTGTGCACTTTGATCCAAATGATGCCAAACTACAAGAATCTCAAGCCAACGAAGTCATTGGAAGAATTGTTGCTCATGAGATGACACTTAAAGATAAGGAAGAGCTTCACAACAAGTCAAGTGGTGCTTACAAAGCTACAAGTGATGCTCCCACAACCTCAAGTGACAAGCTAGTTTCCAATGAAGAGATAAGCCTAATGGTGAAGAACTTGACAAATTCTACAAGAGTAGAAGCAAAGAGAAGCTCAAAGTCTAGATCATATGATGAAAAGAGATCTTCGGTCGTGATCGAAGCTGCTACAATTGTGGAAGACCGGACACTACTCAAATGAGTGTTGGCTCCCCACAAGAGAAGAAGAATCTCCAAGAAAAATAAGCTCAAGAAGAGTCACCTCGAAAAGAGAAGGAGTAGAGATGATCGTTATGAGCGAAGACCCTCTCGGAGAAGCAAGGATTAGGAGAGGAAAGACAAGTCATCAAGGAGCTACACAAGAAGAAAACATCAAGCTCATGTAGGTGAATGGGTCTCGGCTCCGACTCAAACAATCATTCGAAAGAAGCTATCACTCCAACTCCGACTCTGATCAAGATGAAGGTGTTGCGGTCTTGCTCTCGTGTCCTCCAACTCCAACTCCTATGACTTATTTGATTCACCAAATGAGGGAATTGGAAGATGCTTCATGGCTAAAGGCCCCAAGGTATCACACCCTGAATTCATTGACTTTGATAGTGATGAGGATGACTTGCTTGGTGAAGATGAGCTTTTACATGACAAATCTAGTGAGCCTAGTAATGATGAACATGCTAGTAGTCTTTATAGTCGAGAAGAGTCGGATGACAATGCCATGAAGGAGATTGAGCGTCTAACTAAAGAACTAAACACTCTTAAGTTAGCTCATGAAACAACTCAAGAAGATCATAGAGAGCTCCTAAGATCTCATGAGAAGCTACGCTTCGAGAAGCTCAATCTAGAGCAAGAACACGAGTTTCTAAAAGCAATCAATGGCGATCTTGAAGAAGAGTTCTTCATATCTTGCCAAGCGACTTCTCTTGTCTAATTTCTTGCCACCTATTAAAACTAAGCATGACAAGCATAAGAAAAATTCTTCATCTAGTAGTAACAATAACCATGCTAAATCAATATTGTTGCTCCTAGTAGTTCTCTTGATTCCACTAACAATGTTTCAAGCCAAGTTACACTTGAGCAAGAAAATAGTTTATTGAAAGGGATTATAGAAAGGTGTCTACAAGAGCCTTGCGGAAGCAAGAACTTGAGGAAATTGTTACAAGCAAGGAAGACAGGAAGAATCAAGGAATTGGTTTTGAGCGAAAGTTCAGCGCCGAGGGTGTTGAATGGGAAGAAGGTCAATATCCTCCAAAGTTTGTTTCTCAAAGGAGAAGTATGATCCTACTTCTTCCAATGTGGAACAAGCTCAAGATGATCTTCCACCACAAGACCACAAGCTAAAAGGCAAGGACAAGCTTCAAGAGGAGATTGATGCATTTATTGAAGCACCTAAAGCCATGGTCAAGTGGGTTCCCAAGGAAGCGTCAAGTTCTACTTCGTCAAGCTCAACTACAACCCCAAGGATTCCCATCAAGATGATGTGGATCGAAGAAGAAGAACTAGAGAGTTCTTGAGGTGACTCCGCCAACATACTTCACTCACATTCATTTTGGCAAGAACTTGTGCAATCAACTTCCACATCTTGCACTAGTTCATGGAGTCACAAACCCTCTTGTTGGAAAGTCAAGGGACAAGGTAATCATTGCTTTCATGGACATCATCTATTGTGAACTTCAATCTATGTCCATGGATATCCTTGTTTGTTCCTTGTGGGACTAACCCATGTAGGTATTGAAAGTGCCGAATCCAAAGGATTGCTCCCAACTCTTGATGATCTTCATCAACATTGAGCATCCACATCTTCAACATCTACATGAAGTCTTCTCGACAACCCAAGGTTAGTTTGACCCTTTAAAGGGGTTCTCACATCTAGGGGAGCTTTGCTCTAAAGAATTGAGCTAAAGCATCTTCAAATGATGTGAACACATCAATGCTTTATGTAAAGTGGTAACCCCACTTGTGCTTAAACGATGAGTATGACCTATGATCAAATGTTCTCATTTGACTCCTAAGTCAATATACTCATATAAAGATGACCTAGTCATCGACAAATTGTGTGATAGTAGCTAGAGTTTTTGATTGTGCATGTTTGACACATATTTCATTTGCTATCTTATTGTGTGAGCATGTTGGATGCATGATTTTATCCATTCGAGGACATCCATTTGTTGCTTTGGTCTTTTTGATTTTTCTGACCAAATGGATGGACAAGAATGCCTAAATACCTCCTAGCTATCTATTCTTTCTTGTCTCAAATTCTATTCATGCTTACATCACAAACTTTGAACAAGTCATTTTCGGACCCTCCGGTGAGGAGCACTTTCAGACTCTTGATCCGTCAAGGCTAACTTCCAAAACCTTCTAAGTGATTTGGTCGGACCAACCCACTCAAACTCGGTCAAACCGAAAGCATTTGGATTGATCTAGGTTTTCACCTCGGTGAAACCGAGTTGTAATTCGGCGTGACGAAGTGCATAACGCCTGCAGATTGTCCATCTCGGTGCCACGAGTTTTACAACTTCGGTCCCACCGACGACAAAGGGTATATATACTCGAGGGCAGCGCGTTGATTTCTACTTCAAAGCGCCTCGCCCCCACCCCTTCTTTGCCGTCGCCGTGGTCTCGGATCGTCTCCATAAATGCTTTGTGCGCCCTCGCCCATGAGTCTCCGTCGCCGTCAGCGGACATCTTCTCCGCGCCGTTGCGCCGTAGAGAACTCCACCAAGTTTGGGTGAGTTTGATCCCTCATGCTCCATCTCCGATTCAATGCGTTTGGTTTGCCTAGCATCTTGCCACGTTTGAGATCTTCCTATACACAAGATTAGTTCCTTTGAGCGAAATTGAGTAAAAGTTTTAGGGTTAGGTTTCCGCGAACACATCTCGGTGAGACCGATTTTACATTCTCGGTATGACCGATTTGGCCTCTGGCCATTACCTTTGCACCTTCGGTCCAACCGAGTTGTGCAAATCGGTGTGACGAAATGAGGATTTAGTGAAACCCTAGTGTTTTCGGCGGGACGAAACCCACTTGATCCAACCGAAAGTGGTGTGAATGGTTCTGTTTGAACACCAGTTCACCGAATTTTAAACTTCGATGCGATCGAAATGTCTTACTGTGAAAACCTAAAACTGAAATTTGAACTCATTTGTTTGCAAAATCTTCTGCAGTTTGTGATAACTCTTCTACTCTGCCTACACCTTATCTATTCACGGGTTGTCGGCCATATCGGATGCGGTGTGACAGCGAACAGTCTGAGTCACCTATTGCTGATATTCGAGGCGGGCACTAGTCTGAACCCGGCAACTCATCGGATGATGGTGAGAGGAGCACACCAAGTGGTTTGCCTCCTGCAGCCACCGGGGCGAGAAAGAAGAGGAACTCGATGAAGAAGATTCGATTTCATTGTTGAGAAGAAGTCTCCTCCAAGCCAAGAGAAAAGTTGTTGCCAAAGAGCCTCAAGGCGACAAACCAAGAAAGGCACTAGAAAAGTGAAGCAGTCCCTTTGTTGCCAAGAAGCTGAGTATGGAAGAGAAACTACAAGCAAGGTGAAGAAAACTTCCAAGAGGAAGAGGTTGTGCATGATGATGCAGCGAGAGGAAGATGAGGATGAGGAAGCACTTGACCTCCTCGAAGCCTAAGCTCATGGGTGATGCCATCGAGTGGAGCTACTTCAAAGTCCAAGCCATCTGCTCCAGTCAAGGCAGCTCAGCAAAACCTCTTGCCAAGCCAAAAAGACGATCGGGAACATCCTGCATCGAAAAGAAGAAAGATGATGTGCCACCGGTGTGTCGGATGATGAGGCACCAGTTTTCTTTGAAACTTAAGCGAAGCTGCCACTTCACAATGATGCTCATCCTCAAGTGAGAACATGAAGGAAAGGAAGGATAGAGGTCTCGGGCTATGGAGACAAGCTGATCCATATCTTTGTGAGGAGAAAAGCTGCTGTTGATCCAAGATTCCACACGAGCGGCGGGACTTCTATGAGGCTGTCTTGATGGACAAAAGCCCATAGTTGCGAGACACTCGCTATGTTGATTGGAAATACATTGTGATGAAAACACGAGACTTCTTTCCACATGTGCATGAGAGCTTCACTTGCATGTGGTGTTGCAGATTTTGTTGGTTAAAAGTGACAAGTTGGAATGATGAAATGATTATGCAATTCTATGCCTGACTCATTTCTATCCGGATGGAAAGATCACATGGATGGTGAAGGCCAAAGATTCTCTTCATTTGTAGAAGAATGGGCAGAGCTGCTGAATGCTCGATCTGAGAGAGGATGATGTTGATGTCTATGGCATTCCCAAGAAGAACCATGAATCCATGAAGAATATGTACAAGGAGGTTCGGCTAAGGTTTGGCAATCTGGAAGCTTGGCTCGATGTATTATCTCGGCGGGTCTACCTACCACAAACACTATTTTGAGGCATACCTTGATGCCCAAGTCAGGAGATCATCGCATGATCGGAGGTACTCTATCAACATCTGCATATACTTGATGAGAAGGCACCTTTCAAGGTGATGGACTTGATAGTTGAGACCATCAAGAGGACTGCAGTGACGAGAAGAGGTCGTGTGGATTTGCCCGCATATTGGATGCTTATCAATGCCAAGTTTGCACGGGCACATACTTGTTGGATATACCACACTTGCCACTGCACTGAGCATGAGGACAATGATGTTGTGATGGATGAGGAGGACCCAACTTCATTGAAGGTCAAGCAAAGATTGAAGCTGCCAAGAAAGCCAAAGCTGAGAAGGCGGCGGCGACAGCTAAACCGAAGAGTGTTGGAGAACAGCTACTTGAAGCTACCGGAGGATTGAACAACGCTGGCCAGCATTATGCAGTCTCGGGAGAGCCTTGAGAGGATTGTTGAAGACAAGATCCATGCTCTGGATGTGAAGGTATTGAAGTGCAAATGGCATCAACAAGCTTGAAGCGGACATCAAGGAAGCAAAGAGGGAGAAGGAAGAGCTTATCGTGAGATGCGAGGATGACCTAGTCCGGGATGCTTATGAGCAGATTGCTCCGGTTCCCACAGGACCCGATCATTTGCTATTCGATGGGTGACACGGGACTACTGCCTCGGCACCTCCCAGCTCCATCGGTTGCTCCGGCTCGGCTCCGGTGACCACTCCTCCAGCCTGAGACATCGGTGAAGTCTTCGCCGATGCAGCCATCTCAACTCCATCAACCAGACGGGAGCCGCCCTTGTGAGTCCCGGTGGCGCTTAGCTCTATGCCTTTTGAACTTTTGGTAACTTGTTGCCAAAGGGAAAGTGTATAGATCATAGGACTTCGAGAGAGAGAGTGCTTTGTCTTTGCGCTTTTGCTCTTTCGTTCATTTGCGGTCTTTTGAGATACTTTTGGTTTTGAGACATTACGTGTGTTTGATACTCGTTTGATGCTCATTAATGAGTGCTTGGTCGTACTATGCCTTAATGTGTATACTGCTTATCATATGCTATTCATATCTTGTATGACCATTTACTCATGTCTTGGTGATTGGGTGCATGCTATTCATTCTTATCATTTTATGCGCTCCACCAAGATGTATGTGACATGGAATAGTGACCCATGATCCTAATCGATTGTGCATTTGCATTCAAGCATAAATCTTAAATAATGCACAAATTTAGGGGAGCTCTTGCTTATCACATACTTCTCAAAGCGACGATATTATTCATTGATTATATCCTTTGTCGAAGCTTTGATCTATATGTTGTCATCAATTACCAAAAAGGGGGAGATTGAAAGTGCAACTAATCCACGGGTGGTTTTGGTAATTAATAACAACATATATATCATTGAACTAATAGTTTCTTGAGAATCATTTGAGAAAGTTCGGTGATATGGGTATGGCAAGGAATGAAGAAGTGGACCCTCAAAATGCTAAGGCAAGCATTGGCAAAAGCTCAAGACTCCATTTTGGTTTAGTGATCCAAGATCACATTGAGTCTATAGGAAAGCCAATACTATTAAAGGGATGAGGTTATGTTAATGATCGGTTGCTCAAAGTGCTTAGTGATATATCTCCTAAACTATCGGCAACTCTCACTTCCATAATACACTCATAAGTAATCTCGGTCCCACCGATTTCCTAAACTTCAGTCACACGAGATGAACCACCTCAGCCATATAGCCAAACCCTAGAAATCTCGGATTTTCGATTCGAACTCGGTCTCACGAAACTTGAGTTGCCAAGCACGTGACATACGTCATCAAATCGGTGTCACCGAGATGATGAAGTCGATCCCCAAGATTGGCAAGCCCTAGTCTTTACGAATCGGACTAGCAAGAGATTGTATTTTCGGTCCCAGAAAATCCCAACGTTCACATGATTTGAACTTTCGGTCTCACCGAGTTGTCAACCGGTCGACCGAGATTGGTCAAATGTGTGTAGCAGTTGGATTTTGTGTGGAGGCTATAAATACCCTCCACCCCTCTTCATTCGTGGAGAGCCATCGAAAGAACTACCACTCCTACCTTACATTTACGAGAAGAAAACTACCTACCCTTGTGTTGAGATCAAGTTGCTCCCTCCCACCATATGAAGCTTGATCTCTAGCCTTCCCAAGTTGCTTTCCACTCAATCCTTTCTTCCACCACAGCCAAATCGGTGAGGAGAGTTGAGTGTTGGGGAGATTATCATTTGAAGCACAAGAGCAAGGAGTTCATCATCATCAACACCATCTATTACCTTTTGGAGGTGGTGCCTCCTAGATTGGTTAGGTGTCGCTTGGGAGCCTCCGTCGAGATGTGGAGTTGAACCAAGAAGTTTGTAAGGGCAAGGAGATTGCCTACTTCGTGAAGATCTACCCGAGTAAGGCTAGCCCTCCGTGGGCGTGAGCCATGATGGCATAGACAAGGTTGCTTCTTCGTGGACCCTTCGTTGGTGGAGCCCTCCGTGGACTCTCACGGCCGTTACCCTCCGTGGGTTGAAGTCTCCATCAGCGTGGATTGGCGATAGCACCACCTATCGGAACCACGAGAAAAATCTCCGTGTCTCCAAATTGCGTTTGCTCTTCTCCACCTCTCTTTACTACATGTGCAATTTACTTTCCGCTGCCTATACTCTAGAATTGCATGTGTAGGGTGATACTTGACTTGATCATCATTGTGAACTTGCCAAAAACTTGTCTTTATCAAAGGCTGAATTTTATATTGTCAAGTAGTCTAATCACCCCCTCTAGACATACTTTCGATCCTACAGTTCTGGCGGACATTGAGGAAGCAAAGAGGGAGAAGGAAGAGCTTATCGTGAGATCTGGAGATGACTTAGTCGGGATGCTTATCAGCAGATTGCTCCGGTTCCCACAGGACCCGATCGAGTTGCTATCCCGATGGAGATACGGGACTACGACTGCACCTCCCGCAGTTCCATCGAGTTGCTCGGCTCGGCTCATGACCACTCCTCCGGCCGAGACATCAGCTGAAGTCTTCGCCGATGCTGCCATATCAACTCAACATCACCAGAGCAGGAGCCACCAGGAGTCCCTAGTGGCTTAGCTCTATGCCTTTTCAAACTTTTTGGTAACTTGTTGCCAAAGGGAAAAGTGTATAGATCATAGGACTTCGAGAGAGAAGTGCTGTTGTTTTCGCTTTTGCTCTTTCGTTCATTTCTGATTTCTTTGAGATACTTTTGGTTTTCGAGACATTGATTGTGTTTGATACTCGTTTGATGCTCATTAAGGTAGAATCATATACCATTCCTATGTTAGTTAATGAGTGCTTGGTAGTACTATGCTTTAATGTGTGCTAATGCTTATCATATGCTATTCCTATCTTGTATGACCATCTACTCATGTCTTGGTGATTGGGTGCATGCTATTCATTCTTATCATTTTGTGCGCTCCCAAGATGTATGTGACATGGAAGAGTGACCCATGATCCTAATCGATTGTGCATTTGCATTCAAGCATAAATCTTAAATAATGCACAAATTTAGGGGGAGCTCTTGCTTATCACATACTTCTCAAAGCGGCGATATTATTCATTGATTATATCCTTTGTCGAAGCTTTGATCTATATGTTGTCATCAATTACCAAAAGGGAGATTGAAAGTGCACTAATCCCGGGTGGTTTTGGTAATTAATAACAACATATATATCATTGAACTAATAGTTTCTTGAGAATCATTTCAGAAAGTTCAGTGATATGGGTATGGCAAGGGCGAAGAAGTGGACCCTCAAATGCTAAAGGCAAGCATTGGCAAAAGCTCAAGACTCCATTTTTGGTTTAGTGATCCAAGATCACATTGAGTCTATAGGAAAGCCAATACTATTAAAAGGGGATGAGGTTATGATGATGATCTGGTTGCTCAAAGTGCTTAGTGATACATCTCCTAGACTATCAGCAACTCTCACTGCTATATACACTCATAAGTAATCCGGTCTCACCGATATTCCAAACCAGTCTGCAGAGATGAACCACCTCAGCTATAAAGCCAAACCCTAGAAATCTCGGATTTTCCGATTCGAACTCGGTCTCACGAAACTTGAGTTACCAGAACTATACTCATCAAATCGGTGTCACCGAGATGATAAAAGTCGGTCCCACGAGATTAGCAAGCTCTTGTCTTTGGACGAATCGGACTAACGAGATTGTATTTTCGGTCCCAGAAAATCCCAACGTTCACATGATTTGAACTTTCGGTCTCACCGAGTTGTCAACCGGTCCCACGAGATTGGTCAAATGTGTTATAGCAGTTGGATTTTTATGTGGAGGCTATAAATACCCCTCCACCCCCTCTTCATTAGTGGAGAGCCATCGAAGAACTACCACTCCTACCTTACATTTACGAAGAGAACTACCTACCCTTGTGTTGAGATCAAGTAGCTCCACTCCCACCATATGAAGCTTGATCTCTAGCCTTCCCAAGTTGCTTTCCACTCAATCCTTTCTTCCACAGCCAAATCCGTGAGAGAGTTGAGTGTTGGGGAGATTATCATTTGAAGCACAAGAGCAAGAGTTCATCGTCATCAACACCATCTATTACCTTTTGGAGGTGGTGCCTCCTAGATTAGTTAGGTGTGGCAGGGAGCCTCCGTCGAGATGTGAGTTGAACCAAGAAGTTTGTAAGGGCAAGGAGATCGCCTCTTGTGAAGATCTACCGAGTAAGGCTAGCCCTCAGTGGGCGTATGCCATGATGGCATAGACAAGATTGCTTCTCCGTGGACCCTTTGTGGGTGGAGCCCTCTGTGGACTCTCGTGCCGTTACCCTCCGTGGGTTGAAGTCTCCATCAGCGTGGAAATGCGATAGCACCACCTACTCGGAACCAGAGGAAAAATCACCGCGTCTCCAAAATTGTGTTTGCTCTTCTCCACCTCTCTTTACTACATGTGCAATTTACTTTCGCTGCCTATACTCTAGAATTGCATGTGTAGGGTGATATGACTTGATCATCATTGTGAATCTGCCAAAAACTTGTCTTTGTCAAAAGGCATAATTTTTATATTGTCAAGTAGTCTAATCACCCCCCTCTAGACATACTTTCGATCCTCAGTACTTCCAGTACATGTGCCTCCTACTTTTCTCGCTCTGCTTTCGTTCAGCGCGCCTTCTGCGTTTGGCATGAACACACTTTCCTTAGGGCTGCCACCTCGTTGTGGCCTACCGCCCATATTATCCTTGTTAATTTCATTGC
>JAHHZJ010010613.1:0-10028 GCA_021437245.1 Aegilops speltoides
CTTGTAGATGAATACATATGAGATGTTGATGTTTAGTGTATACCGATATTTGAGATGAACCCATATATGTTTATTGTTTGAACTTTGTAAGGATGGTTTGCCTTCTTGGATGCCTATGACACCGACAGGGACTACATGATGCGGAAGGGATGGTAATAATGAGTAATCTAAATATTTTACAAATTTGCCTTTAGTTGAAATTGACATGCCCTAAGATTTGTCATTACTTGTTTTTGCGAAGCTTGAACCTCTGAAGATTCGGTATCACCACGGTCTCTGGTCTGCCATGCCCCATGATGGCGGTACACCCTACATCCGAGGCGGGACTCCTCCGTGGATTAGGTTGGTCGGTTCCCGAACCTCATTGCTCCTGGTGTCCTCTCTTGCGATCGGTGGAGGCCAAGGCCTAGATTTCCATTTTGGATGGGGAGATGGTGTGGCGCTCGGGATGTCTCCTTGATCACCGATCTTCCCTATCGACGGAGGCCTCTCTATATGAGCACCAATTCGATGGGTGGCGCCAGCGGATGCTGCTCTTATCGGTATGGCTCCTACAGGCTAAGGCTGATGTAGAGGAGGGAAGAGAAGAAAAAGAAGGAAAAGAAAGCATCTGGGCTGCTTTCCGTGGATTCAAGCAAACTTTGTGCATTGCCACTGGATGCCAGATGATGTGATCCGGACACATGCTCGTGTCTATATGTGGTATGTTGTCTCGAGGACTTTGTTTCTGACGCCACGGTAGAAGCGCTCCATGGATGTGGTGAAGGCATTGATCGTCTTGATGGCGAGATGGAGGTAGGGTTGCGACTCTTGGCTACCTATACCGGCAATTAGTTGGTTTGTTTTGTTACCAATTCATTTCTTCATTAGCAATGCAACCGTCTTTGTCAAGTTAACATTGTTTTCTTTTATATGCGGTGGACGATGCGTGTTGCGAGGATCCAGATAGTGCATGCATTGGTGGAATCTGCTTCTACTTTCTGTATGGAGCTGGGGCGTCTGCTGTTGGGCCTTGAAAAGTGTCAAGTTTAATTCTTGGGATGAAGATGATGATTCTGGTGCCCACTTGGGCTTACAAGTGGGATGTGGTATCCGAGATGACGACGATGCCGACCTCATGTACCAAAAGTACATCGCCGAGTTGGACCGATTACGCTGGCAATCGAGGACATTACATCGTCATTTCTCATGCTTGCACGAAACTTGTCATCAATGTTTGAAAGGATCGATATGGTTGACTAGAGGGGTGAATAAGAACTAACAATTTTAAGCTTTTCTTTACCAAATTAAACTTTGCAACAAATAGGTTGTCTAGATATGCAACTAAGTGAGCAACCTATATGATGCAATAACAACTAACAAGCAAGCAAGCAAGAGATGTAACAATAAGTAAGCTTGCGAAAGTAAAACACGAAATAACCAAGAGTGGAGGCGGTGAAGGCGAGGATGTGTTCGGGTTCCTTCCTTTTGAGGAAATCGTCTCCGTTAGGCGGTGTGGAGGCACAATGCTCCCAAGAAGCCACTAGGGCCACCGTATTCTCCTCACGCCCTCACGATGCGAGATCGTGATTCCACTATTGGTGCCCTTGAAGGCGGCGGCAGAACCTTTACAAGCAAGGTTGGGGCAATCTCCACAATGTAGGATCGAAGTATGTCTAGGGGGGTGATTAGACTACTTGACAATATAAAATTTAGCCTTTTGATTAAGACAAGTTTTTGGCAAGTTCACAATGATGATCAAGTCAAGTATCACCCTACACATGCAATTCTAGAGTATAGGCGCGGAAAGTAAATTGCACATGTAGTAAAGAGAGGTGGAGAAGAAAAGCGCAATTTGGAGACCGGAGATTTTTCTCGTGGTTCCGATAGGTGGTGCTATCGTCAATCCACGTTGATGGAGACTTCAACCCACGGAGGTAGCACTGCGAGAGTCCACGGAGGCTCCACCCACGAAGGGTCCACGAAGAAGCAACCTTGTCTATGCCATCATGGCATCCCACGGAGGCTAGCCTTACTCGGGTAGATCTTCACAAGTAGGCGATCTCCTTGCCCTTACAAACTTCTTGGTTCAACTCCACATCTTGGGAGGCTCCCAAGCGACACCTAACCAATCTAGGAGGCACCACCCTCCAAAAGGTAATAGATGGTGTTGGTGATGATGAACTCCTTGCTCTTGTGCTTCAAATGATAATCTCCCCAACACTCAACTCTCCTCCTGATTTGGCTGTGGTGGAAGAAGGGATTGAGTGGAAAGCAACTTTGGAAGGCTAGAGATCAAGCTTCATATGGTGGGAGTGGAGCAACTTGATCTCAACACAAGGGTAGGTAGTTTTCTTCTTAGAAATGTAAGGTAGGAGTGGTAGTTCTTTCGATGGCTCTCTCCACGAATGAAGAGGGGTGGAGGGTATTTATAGCCTCCACACAAAATCCAACGTTAACACATTTGACCAATCTCGGTCGGACCAAGTTGACAACTCGGTGAGACCGAAAGTTCAAATCTTGTGAGCGTTGGGATTTTCAGTGGGACCAAAATACAATCTCGGTGAGTCCGATTCTTCCAAAGACTAGGGTTTGCCAATTCGGTGGGACCGACTTTATCATCTCGGTGACACCGATTAGATGACGAAGGTTCTGAAGCTAAGCAACACTAGTTTCGGTTGAACCGAGTTGAATCGAAAATCCGAAATTTCTAGGGTTTGGCTATATGGTGAGGTGGTTCATCTCGGTGTGGTGAGTTTATGGAATCGGTGGGACCAGATTACTTATGAGTGTATATTGGAATGAAAGATTGCGATGGTTTGGGAGATGTATCACTAAGCACTTTGAGCAACGGATCATTATCATAACCTCATCCCTTTTAATAGTATTGGCTTTCCTATAGACTCAATGTGATCTTGGATCACTAAACCAAAATGGAGTCTTGAGCTTTTGCCAATGCCCTTAGCATTTGAGGGTCCACTTCTTGGGTCATTGCCATACCCATATCCTTGAACTTTTAAATGATTCTCAAGAAACTATTAGTTCAATGATATATATGTTGTTATTAATTACCAAAACCACGGGGATTAGTTGACTTTTCTCCCCTTTTTGGTAATTGATGACAACATATAGATCAAACCACAAGGATATAATCAATGAATAAAATCATCGCTTTGAGAAGTATGTGATAAGCAAGAGCTCCCCTAAATTTGTGCATTATTTAAGATTTGCGTTTGAATGCAAATGCACAATCGATTAGGATCATGGGTCACTCTTCCATGTCACATACATCTTGGTGGGCCACAAAATGATAAGAATGAATAATGCAAATCACCAAGACATGAGTAAATGATCATACAAGATATGAATAGCATATGATAAGCATTAAGCACACATTAAGGCATAATCGATCAAGCCTCATCAAAGTAACAACGTAGTATCAAACACAAAATGTCGAAAATCTCAAAAGTATCTCAAAGAAACCCAAATGAGCGAAAGAGCAAAAGCAAACTCTCTCTCCCAAAGTCCTATGATCTATACAATTTCTCCCCTTTGGCAACAAGTTACCAAAAGTTCGAAAAGTATAGAGCTAAACGTCCGGGACTCTCTGGCGGCTCTTCAGGTTGATGGAGTTGAGATGGCTGCATCTGCAAAGGCTTTGAAGTCGTGGAGTGGAGGGTGGTCCTGGGTGGATGGGCCGATGGAGCTGTGGGAGGTTCTTGGGTGTATCCGGTGTCATCCTTTGGAATAGCGTGATCGGGTCTTGTGGGAACGGAGGCGGGCTGTTCATAATCATCTGGACTAGGTCATCCGCATCTCCTTCATGAGCTCTTCCTTCTCCCTCTTTGCTTCCTCGATATCGCCTCAAGCTTGTTGGCACTTGCACTTGATCATTGACATGAACATGGATCTTTCTTCAAAATCCTCTCAAGACTCTCCGAGGCGCACAATCTTGGCAGGGTTGTTCAATCCTCGGTAGCTTCAAGGAGCTGCTCTCCAACACTCTTGGGTTTAGCTTGCTTCCTTCTCGCTTTAGCTTTCTTGGCAGCTTCATCTTAGCTTGTCCTTCAACAGCGTTGGGTCATCCTCATCCATCACAACTTCATTGTCCTCATGCTCAGGCTGGTGGCAAGTGTGGTCTATCCAACAAGTAGGTGCCCGTGCCAAACTTGGCATTGATAAGCATCGAATGTGAGGGCAAATCCACGACCTCTTACGTCTTGCAGTCCTCTTGATAGTCTCAACTATCAGTCCATCACCTTGAAAGGTGCCTTCGATCAAGTATATCAGCATGTTGATAGAATACCCTCGATCATGCGATGATCTCGGACTTGGGCATCAAGGTATGCCTCAATTGTGTTTGTGGTAGGGAGACCTGGAGATGATACTTGAGCGAGCTTCATTTCCACATCCTTAGTGGTACCTCATTGTACATGTTCCATAGACTCATGGTTCTTCTTGGGAATACCATAGACATCAACATCATCCTCTCCTCTTTGGAGCATTCAGATCTGCCCATTCTTCAATAGTTGAAGAGAATCTTTGGCCATCATCCATGTGATCTTTCCATCGGATAGAAATGAGGTGGCATAGAATTGCATGATCATCTCATCATTCCAATCTTCACCCGACCAGAAATCTAACACCACATGCGTGAAGCTCTCATGCACATGTGGAAAAGTTCTGTGCTCTTCACTATCAATATATGCCCATCACATAGCGAGTTTGGAACAATGGGCTTCTTGTCCATAACCATCTCATAGAAATCCTTTGGCTCTCGGTGTGGAACCTTGGGTCAGCAGTCCTTCTCCTCCACATATGGATCACTTGTCTCCATAGCCGAGACCTCTATCCTTTCTTTCCTTCATGTTTTTGCTTGAGGATGAGCATCATTGTGGATGGGGTTTGCGGAGTTTAAAAACGGTGCCTCATCATCACTCATGGTGGCACATTGTCTTTCTTCTTTCTAAGCGGAATGTTCCTCACAGTTTTCTTGGGCTTGGGAGGCCGGCTGCCTTTCTTTGGAAGCAGATGGCTTAGACTTTGAAGGTGCTCCCCGATGGCATCACCCATGAACTTAGACTTGAGGAGGAGGCTGGGGTGCTTCCTCATCATCATCATCATCTGCTGCTTCATCATGCACAATCCTCTTCCTCTTGGAAGTTTTCTTCACCTTGCTTGAGGTTTCCTCTTCCATGCTCGCTTCTTAATGGACTTCTTCACTTTTTTGGTGCCTTTCTTGGTTTCGCCCTTGATGCTCTTTGCAACTTTCCTCTTTGGCTTAGGAGATCTCTTCCTAAAATAAAATCAATCTTCTTCATCGAATTTCTCTTCTTTCTCGGTGGTGCGGGAGGCAAACCACTTGGTGTGCTCCTTTCACCATCATCTGGCGGCCTCGGGACTAGTGCCGCCTGGAATCTCAGCAATTGGTGACTCGGACCTGTTCGGCTTTGGCATCGACATGGTGACAACCTGTGAATAGATTAGGTGTAAGAATAGAAAGTTTCAAACGGAAGATTTTGCAAAAAAATGAGTTCAAATTTCAGTTTTAGGTTTTAGAATGCATTTGGTCGGGAGTCTAAAATTGGTGAATCCGAAGTGTTCAAACAGAACCATTCACACCACTTTCGGTTGGACCGAAATGGGTTTGTCTTCCAAAACACTAGGGTTTCACTAAATCCTCATTTGTGCCCGATTTGCCAACTTCGGTTGGACCGAAAAGTCGTCTGTGGCAGGCCTCGGTCATCAGAATGTAGAATCGGTCTCACCGAGATTGTTCGTGAAACCTAACCCTAAAACTTTTACTCGAATTTCGTTCTAACGAACTAATCTGCTGGATAGGAAGATCTCAACGTGGCAAGAACTAGACAAACCAATCGTGCATAGAATCGGAGGTTGAAGCGAGAGGATCGAAACTCACCCAAACTTGGTGGAGTTCCTCTCGGCGCCGGAGAGAATGTCCGTTGGGCGGGACCTGGGGCGCCTGACGGCACGGAGGCGATCCGGAGACCCGGCGGCACCAAAGGGGGGGGTTTGAAGAGGAATCAAGCGGCCTCGAATATATACCCTTTGTTCGGTGGGACCGAGTTTAAAACTTGGTGGCAAGATGGATCCCGCGTTAACACTTGATCCGCCGAAAAAAACCTCGGTTTCACCGGTGAAAACCTAGATCAATCAAGTGCTTTCGGTTGTCCGAGTTGAGTGGGTTGGTCGACCGAAAATACTTAGAAGGTTTTGGAAGTTTAGTCTTAGGCGGATCGGTGGCTCCAGTGCTCCTCCTCGGTTGTCCAAAAATGACTTGTTCAAAGTTTGTGATATAAGCATGAATAGAATTTGAGACAAGAAAGCATAGATAGCTGGGGAGGAACTTAGGCATTCTTGTCCATCCATTTGGTAAAGAAAAATCCAAAAGACCAAAGCAACAAATGGATGTCCTCGAATGGATAAAATTATGCATCCAACATGCTCACACAATAAGATAGCAAATGAAATATGTGTCAAACATGCACAATCAAAACTCTAGCTACTATCACACAATTTGTCGATGACTAGGTCATCTATATATGAGTATATTGACTTAGGAGTCAAATGAGAACATTTGATCATAGGTCATACTCATCGTTTAAGCACAAGTGGGGTTACCACTTTTACATAAAGCATTGATGTGTTCACATCATTTGAAGATGCTTTAGCTCAATTCTTTAGAGCAAAGCTCCCCCTTGATGTGAGAACCCCTTTTAAAGGGTCAAACTAACCTTGGGTTGTCGTAGAAGACTTCATGTAGATGTTGAAGATGTGGATGCTCAATGTTGATGAAGATCATCAAGAGTTGGGAGCAATCCTTTGGATTGGGCACTTTCAATACCTACATGGGTTAGTCCCCGGAACAAACAAGGATATCCATGGACATAGATTGAAGTACACAATAGATGATGTCCATGAAAGCAAATTACCTTGTCCTTGACTTACCAACAAGAGGTTTGTGACTCCATGAACTAGTGCAAGATGTGGAAGTTGATTGCACAAGTTCTTGCCAAAATGAATGTGAGTGAAGTATGTTGGCGGTCACCCTCAAGAACTCTCTAGTTCTTCTTTTGGGATCCACATCATCTTGATGGGAATCCTTGGGGTAGTAGTTGAGCTTGGAAGTAGAACTTGGCGTTTCCTTGGGAACCCACTTGACCATGGCTTTAGGTGCTTCAATAAATGCATCAATCTCCTCTTGAAGCTTGTCCTTGCCTTTTAGCTTGTGGTCTTGTGGTGGAAGATCATCTTGAGCTTGTTCCAATTGGAGAAGTAGGATCATACTTCTCCTTTTGAAAACAAACTTTGGAGTGGGATATTGACCTTCTTCCCATTCAACACCCTCGGCGTTGAACTTTCGCTCAAAACCAATTCCTTGATTCTTCGGTGCCTTCCTTGCTTGGAACAATTTCCTCAAAGTTCTTGCTTGCAAGGCTCTTGTGACACCTTTCTCTATAATCCCTTTCAATAAACTATTTTCTTGCTCAAGTGTAACTTGGCTTGAAACATTGTTAGTGGAATCAAGAGAACTACTAGGAGTAACAACATTGGATTTAGCATGGTTATTGTTACTTCTAGATGAAGAATTTTTCTTATGCTTGTCATGCTTAGTTTTAATAGGTGGCAAGAAATTAGACAAGAGAAGTTTTGGCAAGATATGAAGAACTCTTCTTTCGAAGATCGTCATTGATAGCTTTTAGGAACTCATGTTCTTGCTCTAGATTGAGCTTCTCGGCGTAGCTTCTCATGAGATCTTAGGAGCTCTATGATCTTCTTGAGTTGTTTCATGAGCTAACTTAAGAGTGTTTAGTTCTTTAGTTAGGCGCTCAATCTCCTTCATAGCATTGTCATTCGACTCTTCTACTATAAAGACTACTAGCATGTTCATCATTACTAGGCTCACTAGATTTATCATGTAAAGCTCATCTTCACCAAGCAAGTCATCCTCATCACTATCAAAGTCAAAAAATTCAGGGTGTGATACCTTGGGGCCTTTAGCCATGAAGCATCTTCAATTCCCTCATTTGGTGAATCAAATAAGTCATAGGAGTTGGAGTTTGAGGACAGAGAAGACCGGCAACCCTTCATCTTGGGTAGTCGGAGTTGGAGTGATAGCTTCTTCGGAGTGATTGGGTGGGCGGAGACCCATTCCTAATGAGCTTGATGTTTTCTTCTTGTGTAGCTCCTTGATGACTTGTCTTTCTTCTCAATCCTTGCTTCTCCGGGGGTCTTCGTTCATACGATCATCTCTACTCCTTCTCTCTTTCGGTGACTCTTCTCTTGAGCTTCTTCTTCTTGGAGATTCTTTTCTTCTCTTGTGGGGAGTCGAACACTCATTTGAGTAGTGTCGGTCTTCCACAATTTGGATTGATCACGACTAGAAGATCTCTTTTCATCATATGATCTAGACTTTGAGCTTCTTTCCTTTTCTCTTGTAGAATTTGTTGAAGTTCTTCACCATTAGGCTTATCTCTTCATTGGAAACTAGCTTGTCACTTGAGGTTGTGGGAGCATCAATTGTAGCTTTAAGCACCACTTGACTTGTTGTGAAGCTCTTCCTTATCTTTAAGTGTCATCTCATGAGCAACAATTCTTCCAATGACTTGGTGGCTTGAGATTCTTGTAGTTTGGCATCATTTGGATCAAAGTGCACCGGTGTCATACTTTCCATCCAAAGCTCGAGAATCTTCTTGATGATGAATCGGTCGGTCATTTCTTCGCTTCCTAAGCGGCAATCTCATTTGTGATGAGAGCAAGCCTAGAGTACATTTCAGGACTCCTTCACCTTCCTTCATCTTGAACTTGTCAAGTTGACCTTGAAGAACATCTAGCTTTGATTCCTACGGACTCGGTACCTTCGGCATTTCGACCAAAGTATCCCAAATCTCTTTTGCATTCTCAAGGCGGCTGATTTTGTTGAACTCCTCGGGACACAAAGCATTGAAGAGAATGTCACAAGCTTGAGCATTGTTTTGCAACATCCAATTCATCTTTAGCTTCTCGATCCGGAACTTTTCCTTCCTCGAAGAACTCACCTTGCAAGCCAACACAAATAATGCCCCATCGGGGGTTATGTCCAAGAATATGCATTTTCATTTTTGCTTCCAACTAGCAAAATTTGAACCATCAAAGTAAGGACCTCTCAAAATTACCCTCACTAGGCGCCATACTCTCCTAGGTTGTGAAACCAAGCTTATGGAGTCAATGCAATGGAAACCAATACAATGGAGACCAAACTCGATAACTTGTAGGATCGAAAGTATGTCTAGAGGGGGGTGATTAGACTACTTGACAATATAAAATTTAGCCTTTTGATTAAGACAAGTTTTTGGCAAGTTCACAATGATGATCAAGTCAAGTATCACCCTAACATGCAATTCTAGAGTATAGGCGCGGAAAGTAAATTGCACATGTAGTAAAGAGGTGGAAAAGCAAACGCAATTTGGGAACGGGATTTTTCTCGTGGTTCCGATAGGTGGTGCTATCGTCAATCCCGTTGATGGAGACTTCAACCCACGGAGGTACCTGCGAGAGTCCACGGAGGCTCCACCCACGAAGGGTCCACGAAGAAGCAACCTTGTCTATGCCATCATGGCATCCCCAGGCTAGCCTTACTCGGGGTAGATCTTCACGAGTAGGCGATCTCCTTGCCCTTAAAACTTCTTGGTTCAACTCCACATCTTGGGGGCTCCCAAGCGACACCTAACCAATCTAGGAGGCCCACCCTCCAAAAGGTAATAGATGGTGTTGGTGATGATGAACTCCTTGCTCTTGTGCCAAATGATAATCTCCCCAACACTCAACTCTCCTCAGTTTGGCTGTGGTGGAAGAAGGATTGAGTGGAAAGCAACTTTGGAAGGCTAGAGATCAAGCTTCATATGGTGGGAGTGGAGAACTTGATCTCAACACAAGGGTAGGTAGTTTTCTTCTCAGAAATGTAAGGTAGGGGTGGTAGTTCTTTCGATGGCTCTCTCCACGAATGAAGAGGGGGTGGAGGGGTATTTATAGCCTCCACACAAAATCCA
>JAHHZJ010010615.1:0-10876 GCA_021437245.1 Aegilops speltoides
AGGTATGCATAATCACGGCACGCGTTGAACTTTAAGCAGCGGTTCGTCCGGCGCGGGCATGATAGCCGCTCTGGAGCAGGACTATATCGAAGATTAACTCTTCGCGGAAGTATTCGGGATCCGAAGACCACTTCGTGTGGTGAACTGTCTGATTGGCTTCCTCACTGGGATGACACCTTTAAAGGTTGTCTTAGTAGGCTTGATCTGGATGGGTCTATGCCCATTTGCGCCTTGTGTCACTGGTAAAGCGGGTTGAGGCTTTGCCGCCGATCCATCGGGACTCTTGTGAGGTGAAATCCATCGGCGATTGGGTCTAGGACCAATGCGGCAAATCCGCCATGGTGTATGCTGGTCGGATGGTCTCGTCGATCAAAGTGATGGACGGGAGGACCATGGATTGAACTTGAGCGGTGGCTCCATCGCATAGGCGTCCCGTGAGTCGCGCTTCCTCTCCCTCTTGGGTATATGGAATCGCGTAAATCATATTTACCATCCGCACTTGTGGAAAACCTACATCCTCTGTTGTTCGGTGGCGGGTCTCTTCCTCATCGTCGCTATTTAGCCCCTTGTCATTGTGTTGACAATTAACTTGCCGCACTGTGAACACCAACAATCTCTCACTACTAGGGAACAGGCTAGCAGACAGCGGGTTTTAGATATATCGATGTACGGGTACCAGCGCTACTATCTGGCCTTCTGACTAACTCATAGCGATGGCGCGTGCCCTCCAGCTCTTGCTATACAAGTCTAGCAGCAGCAGATTTGCGGGAAGATCGCTACGCTATTAGCGCTAGCGCTCTTTGGAGGAGACAGCCTCTTTGCTATAAGCGTATTTCTGCTAACTTTTATTACACTCGCTCTTGCTAATTTAAGTAGTTTTTTGGCATATTTGTTTTGTATTTGAACGGCTTTGTAGAAGAATCTTTAGCACATAGAAATTTCATCATGATACACATACAAATGCCTGCGAGACCACAAATGTAATCATAGCATGTACATACAAATAGTCTCTTCATAATCATCATCCAACACAAAGTGATATCTTGTTATCATCTAGAAAATAGCAATACATGCAAGTCTCGAATACTTGCAACTACAACAACATCATCCATCTAAACAAAGGCATACGCATAGAAGTGCTATCACTATGAGTGAGGCGGAACCATGTAGTACATGAGGTGGCGATTCTGAGTCCTCTCTCGCTAGCGTGAACCTCAAGTAACTAGCTTCTCCTTCTTATGCCTTTTGAAGCCTTTATGGTGGCGCCCGTGAACCCATTCACTTGCGCTGACACTCATGCCACTCGTTGTACACCCGGAACCTTCCCTTTGTACCACGACATAGCATTTCCATCTAGCCATCAAGAAACTAGGTACCTATTAGAGATGCATGTTCATGAAGAGGATGTACAATCATATATATGCAAAAAAATATACTAAACAACACCAAAAAGAAAGGTTAGCAACTAGATGCAACATATACGATGCATAAATTAATTAACTAGAAGTGCATGGGTCATCGTCGCCAACTAACAAAGTAGCGTTACATAAGTTCGGCGAGGACCGTGGACATCACAAAGTTTCATCGCTACAAAAAGTATACAAGTTCAACGACACATATCATCATCATCGGCATCATAAATCACTAAGTTCCATCCTTCCATATCATCGAGGGCGAACCCTAGCTGCTTGAGCGGCGTGAGGTCTAGATGTTGCATGCCTATCGCGAGTTGGACGTCGGCTTCGCGATATAGGGCCGTGGTGGAACATCCCTTCTCATCGGCGACTTCTTTCATGATGATCGTGGCAATGTAAGCTTTGGATCACGAAAGAAGTCATCTCTAAGTTTATAATTAAGCTTCTCCATGAGATTCTAGCCACTTGTGGATATGATCATCATTTCTGCTGTTAATCTGAAGCTTTGGTGATCCGTGTGAACTGAATCATGAGATGGACGATGTAGAATCCATCCTTCTTGCTTGGTTTTGGGACATGGATGCGGGAGAAGTTAGTTTTATCTTGTGAAACCCATCTTCTTGTTCCTTTGTTTCTGATATGCTGCGTGGCCACCTCTATAGCTGAAGCCTTGGAGAGCATCATCTAGAATATTCATTATGTGGGTGTAGTCCTTTTTCGTAGTCTCTCGAAGGGTCAAAATACGGCATGGGAGACTTGCGGGTAAGAAACGATAAAACGGGCGCCCGTTGCTGCGAGGAAAAGACACCTCAAATTATTCCCCATATGAGAGAGAAGGAATGATTGAAATGTCGAAAGGGTTGTCGGGCCTGACTTACTTTGGATGATAAGGCACGAGGACAATTTCGGTCCTTAATACGTACCATGAAGTTTTGGAGGTACTCCCTAGCAGTTTCACGCTCAAAGCGCGAGACTCAAGAAAGACTTCGTGCATGTAATGCGGATCCGCCACAGATTTGCGAGACTTCTTCACTCTTCACGGAGCTCATATGTAGCGCAAAAAAGCGGACGATAGTAAAATCAAGCCGCCTTGTTAGAAACATCTCAAAGATATGGTCAAACCGCGGGAAGAACACCTCCGCGGGCCGTGTGTCGGCGTAGCACTTCCCTCGGGCACCACGAGCTGCGTATGTCGGATATCCTAGATCCTTTGAGGCTAGTAGGCTTTTCTCGGTCGGCAGGACATGGTCGTGCGATCTCTGAGATCCGATAGTGCCTCCAGCGGTTTCGGCGGTAACATCGGCTCGCCCGTGAGATGGAACATGACCGCACCTTTCACGGTACCGCTCTTGAGAATGCATCGTCTGGCTCTTTGTGTGCTCACGCAGCTTGTTTGGAGGCGATTACCTTCCCGATCTCTTCCTCTCCTTTTCTTGGGCACACCTTCGGACCCTTCCTTAACCCCACCCAAGTGTTCCCGGGCTAAATCTTGTCGACCCTCGCGCCCGGCTAGTTGAGCTGTGTTGGCGGCATCTTGAGCGTGTCTGTGAGGATTTCATGAAGAGACTTTTTGCATTCCATGGTGCGGCCCTGCCCCCTTATCATCCATATCCTCATTAGCAAGATGATAGCCCGATCGTCATATGGTTGACTCATCATATCTATGTCACGATCATCAGCGTTTGTATTGAGGTAATCCATAGGGTTGACCTCCGTCTCATCATCCATTCTACATTCTCTGGTACATCAGCGATACTATTACCCCTTCATCATGTAGTCCGCCGCTCTCACCGGCACTACTACGAGGCTGGTAATTGCGTGGGTGGGGTGGTGGTCTCCGCACATGCTTGTTGATGTGTGGTAGTTATTGGTGTGCTCTCGGCCGGCTCCAGACGAATAAGATTCTTTGGCCATAGCAGCACCCAACCCTTGCATCGTCCAATCCAGCGGGGTCTCGTCGTTCGCTCCCACATCTTTGTCTTTGGAGGAGGCAAATCCTCGTGCCCGATTTCCTGCTTGGTCAAGCTAACCTGAAGTGCCCAGTGAGATCGAATTGGTTGTGGAATGTCGTTGAGAGGGTCCATTATCATCCCTTTCCCGTCCACCTTCGGCCTTTGATCAAGTAGAGTATGGTGCATGGGGTTTCTTTACTTTGCAAACACATATGTACGTGGTGTAAAACAACGAAAAGCTTGACAAAAATGGAATATTATCTATATATATATATATATGTTGGTGCGACATGTAATTACCGTGTGGCGTCGAGCTCAGCCAAAGGCGAAGGCCCACCTAAGCGCTGAGGCCGAGGGCGGGCTGCTATGGCGGGAGGCGGCTGCGAGAGGCCGGTTGCTTGAGCAAGTGATGGTGCGATGGTGTTGTTGTTCATGGAGTTGCTCGCGGCGAAGCGGGCATCGAAATCATGTACCGTCTTATGCAGATTTTCCCGCCCGATTGATGATCGCTGGAACCAAGTTAGTAGCAAAATCATTTCTGCGGCGATTCTGGCTGCATTATACTCTTTGTAGCAACTCATATTTGTCCTCGGCTGCTTTTTGGCGTCCTCGGCTGCTTTTTCTCGACATAAGCTTCACCTTTGCGTCGATGTCGCTGACTAAACTTCTTTTACGCTTCTTGGCCTCGGGCGTCGTTGTAAAACACCTTCCGTGGCGCCGTCTCGGCGCCGTGCACCGCGACCATATTGCGGCGGCTGGTCCAGCAGGAGTCCCTTAAGTTCGTTCAAGGCCGGTTGAGAGGGTGTCCACTTGGGCCTCATCGAATAGGGCTTTCGGCTGCAAGCGGTGTTGCTTCTCGATAGTCTAATCAATTTCCTCGTGATCTTGTCCGTGTAAAAACCTTTTCTCCTTGTCCCACTTGTGGCGGGCCTGATGAAGTCATGCTCCAAGGGTTGGTGAACTTCGCGAAAGTGCAGGAGACCAGCGGCTTCACGTTCGCGTCCTCCTTATCCCATATGGGCCTTTTACCGAGGTAGCCACGGCTTCGGCGATGCTTCCGTGTTCGGGCTGAAGGCTTTTGAATTTCGCAGCCTTAGCCTTGGCTGCCTCGGTAGCATAAGTGTCCTTGAACTTTTGAACTCCTCTTCCGTAAGTGTCGGATTTTCCTCGAGAATCTTGGGCGGGGGTTCATCAGCCTCAATAGCTCGTTTCACCCTCCCTTTCCGGAGGCCAAATCATTCTGAACATGCCCATGGCGTGATTGTTAATCTTTTTCATCTTGGATCATCCACGGTTGTTCTATGTTATCATCGGTCGAGAACTTGAATCTCTTGTGCAACCGTTAGGAGCAAGCTGCGTCAAATGTTCTTTACTCCTTAAGTCATAAATCGTTGATGCTCGCGCATTCTCGTAGGATGCATCCTACTTGGTTCCCATAGCACTTGCGAGTTCTTCCGGCTCTAACGGCTCAAACTTGCAGGTGCCATCTTTGTGATCACAAATCGTCCAATCCCTAGTTTGTTAGGTTTTCTTATCCTCTGCTTCTTATGCTTCCTCTTTTCGGTATCGGCATCGGGCGGTACCTTCCCACGATCTCGGCGCCGCCATCGGTGCCTTGGCGCCATCGATGTCGATGTCGGCGTCGATACCATCATCGAGGCCGACACGCAAACCTTGCTTAGAGTCGAATAGTCGAGGTACTCTTGTTCACCATCATAATCCATCTTATGCGCATCTTGGTGAAGGCCCGGTTTCTTCGTTGTTCGACATGTTTCCTATGATTAAGTGGCCTCATTTATTTCTAAAAGTATGAATAAATGAGAAATGGCGTAAAAAGAAATCTATGTGCCGACTTTCGATATACCAACTATGTAGCACAAATCATGCCTTTATTCACGGAAATTTCGGCATGACCTTTGCTAAAAATGGACATATCGGCGCTGAAATCACCAAGCGAAATGAATCAACATTTCGGTAGTAACATAGGCCACTCGGATCATTTTCCAAACATGACATGTCCAAAACATGACATATGCACATATCACATGTCAGTTCAAATTTCCATATAAATTCAGCTAATTTTGAAACCTAGCTAAATTCATAACTAAATAGATAACCTAATTAATTAACATGAAGAACCCTAGCGAGAGGGGTTCTGAGAGAGCGAGGCGAGGAGGAGGCGAGGCGAGGCAGCGGCCTTGAGGTCGAGGCCTTGGCCTTGGCGTGGCGAGCAGCGTGGTCGAGGCCAGCCCAGGCGTGGTTGAGCAGCAGCCTTGGTCGAGGTCGAGGCAGGAGACGAGGCGGCCTTGAGGCCTTGCGCCAGGCGTGGTCAGAGGCCCCAGCAGGTCAGGGGCTGGGGAGGCGAGGGCGGAGAGAGTGGGGATTTGGGAAATGTGGCGGGATGAAAGCTGTAGTGAAATTTTGGGTTAAGTGGGCGTAGCGATGGCGCGTTATGTCAGCAGCGCTACTACTATAGTCTGTAGCTGCAGCGCTTTATGAAACACGCTACTACTATGGTGCGTGGCGGCAGCGGTTTATGAAAGCAGCTACTACTATGGTGCATGGCAGCGGCGGTTTTGTGAAGCAGCGCTCTGCCATCGCTTCTGCAAGTTTTCATTTTCTTTTCCTTTATTTTATCACTTTTATTTCCGAGGCGGTGAGCGAAGGGAGGCGATATATATTGCATCATTTGGCGGTTAAATATGTATGCAAAATAGGAACATATATATTACACATCATATGGCTAAGTGTGTATACAAAATAGGAACATATATATATTACACATCATTGGACCCATAACATCGTTTCCTCGGTCTTTGGCGTTTTCGTTTTGAGTCAGCTTCTTTCCCTTCTTGTTAAGTCGAAGAATAATTGAGCCCCTCATTGTGACTTTGCCTTTTCCATGGAGTCGATTTTTCTTAGGTAATGTAGTATTGATTCTTCTTTTGGCGTATACTTCATCATCATCGTCATCTTCCCTCATTGGGTTGCCGTCTTGATCATAGTCTTCCTCGTTGGCGACTCCATCCATTCAATGATGTTCCTTTTGCCTCTCCTCCGACAACACGGCTGGGATTGCGGCGTCGAGTTATGAAGAAGCATTGTGTCACGTGCTTAGTGTGTACCCATGGCTCGTTTTTTGCGATAGCGTTGGCCGGTGGCGCTCTTGGCGTCGGGTATAGTCATGGTAGTGAACATCGGCTTTCTCTTTCGACATTCTTAGCCCATCGACCACGGAACATCGTCGTGTTGTGCGATCGAGTAGTCAAGCTCCAGATCTCCTCGACCCTTCCATAAAATCGTTCGGTTGTGCCGTTATCATTTGCGGTCATGCATTCCATCGTCACCCACGAGTTACGATCATCCTTGTCCATATCTTTTGCCTCCGTGTAGAGCGTGTATCCGTTGATATCATATGCACGATAGGTTCGAGGTTGGGCGAGGGCCATGTGCTAAAGCGTATATGAGCAATCCGTCCTTAGAGCCCTCCTCGGGGATTAGCAATAATATGCTCTTTGAACCAATGCGAGGAAAGTGGAGTTGTGCTCTCTAGTAACCGGCGTCAATCACGCATACCCCGGTCACGATACTTCTTTGCGATAATTTCTTTGTGCGATTGCCACAAAAGGATCTACCTCGTCTAGGTGTTGTAGCACTACCAAGTTTGCTCTGTCAAAATCGCTGCGTCGATCTGATCAGGTATGCCACGTGCAGTTCCTGCGACCGTTCTGATGACCATCTCCTTGAGCCTCCCATCGTGCTTGTTAGCGGGCAAACCAACACTAACACCGGCGGCTGGTGCTGCGCCATATAGAAAATTCTCACGAGAAGAGATGCACTCTTGTGCCAAATATACTGGGCGATGCTTCCATCCGGACGGGACATATTCTGAACGAATCCTTTGATGATCCCATTCATCCTCTCAAGCGGCATCATGTTGTGCGGGAATGGCGGCCCAGTCTATTATGTCATCCACAATATGGACACCACGGATGCACCATCACATCGAAGAAGCGGGCGGGAAGTACATCTCAAGCTCATTCGATTATCTGCGATCTCTTCACTGTAGCCT
Source organism: Aegilops speltoides (assembly GCA_021437245.1). NCBI lineage: Eukaryota > Viridiplantae > Streptophyta > Magnoliopsida > Poales > Poaceae > Aegilops > Aegilops speltoides. The sequence continues at coordinate 7,440 of JAHHZJ010010615.1, forward strand.
TTGGAGCTGCTTCACAGCGATCGACTTTCGAGAGATGGCGTCAAAAAGTTGCAGAGACCAATAAGCGTGTCGCGGACGTGCTTATCCATTATCCCTCTAAGAGCTGACGGGTAGTATCTGCGTCATCATCACATATGATCATGAGAATTCATCCGCTGAACCTTTTCTTGTCCGTGTCTAGATATCGCTTATCTTGCCACGATGTAGGAACTAACTTTCACTCCGTAAGGCACTTAAAGAATTGATTGATCTCAGCTGACTTAAGGTGAAGCAAGAGGGCAATAATCTTCTTTCTTTAATTTCTTGCCCTTCTTCTCCCGTTCCTCTGTCTCCGTCTCTGTCTCGTCTAACATTTTACGGGGCGGCATGTGCAGGTCTTCCCTAATTTTCAAATCTTGCAAGTCTTTTCTTGCCTTCGGCCCATCCTTGGTCTTATCCGTCATGTTCATCGGTGTTGCGAGCAAGCTCTCAGGACATTCTTACGAGATATGCATTTGATCTAGGCAATGAGGTGTATCGAGTTTGTGCGATACTCAAGTCCCAAAACATAGACCTCGTCTTCCATACCTTGATGGCGGCTCTGGCGCCTTTCTCATCGTCTTTCGTGGCGGGGCACTCATTCGAGTTTTCAACAACTCATCGATTTGGCACCGCTCCGCTTACGTGGAGGTCCTCGATGCTCAGCGTGACCATTGAATAGATCTCCACGGTTTCTCCACGGGTGCGTCTGTTCAAGCCATCTTGATGCCCCATGTACCACGATTTTCCCAGACCGCCATCTTTCCTTGGCGTTAGGCTTTGAGGCGTTGTATCATCCATGCACGCGTGCATCCATAATATCCATGGCACACGGCTGCCACATATCCGTAACGAGATAGTCACTGCCTTTATCGTGATCAGCGTGGCTCTCATGTTGAAATACTCACCTTCTTTGGCGTCCCATGTCTTGGCGGTGTTTTCCATAACGTGTCTAACTCCTCTTGAAGTAGCCCAGATACAAATTAATATTATTTCCTGGTTGTTTTGGCCCTTGAATAAGCATGCTCATGTGAATGTACTTGATTTCATGCACAACCAGGGGAGGTTGTACATCTATACAAACACGGGCCATGTACTATGGTTGGTGTTACGGTTGTAAGCAGTTCATGCCATCGGTACCGCAGCGAAACACGATGTTCCTTGCATCACATTCAAAATACCGATAGAAGCTGTTCAGCGCTCTCCAGCGGCTTCCATCCTTCCGTGTCTCGACCGGATCATCTCCATCGTCGGGCTTCTTCCTCTCCGCGTGCGGCGCACTAGCTTTGCTTCCTTGGGATCTACAAAATACCTCACGGAGGCGGAGTGATCGGTAAGTACCATACAACTTTACGGGGACATTTCTTCCGGCCTTCTTGTATCGAAGCATTGCACACCGGACGGCTTGTTTTTCGCGTGCTCCTTCCGATAAATTATGCAATCGTTGATGCATGCATGGTATCTAACGTGTGGCAGATCAAGAGGGCACCACGATCTTCTTGGCCTCATCAACACTAGTAGGACATAGATTACCCGCGGGAAGAACATCCTTTAGGTACTTGAGATGCTCGCCGAGGCTAGTGTCGGTCCATTTGTTTTTAGCCTTCGTCTTGAGGAGTTGGGCGTGAAACTCAAGCGGGTCACCTCGAGTTGCAACCATCATACAATGGAGTGTTGAGTCTACCACCGGTTGCTCGGCTTAGCCTCCTCTCTAGAAGCAGCTCTCTCGATACTCGTCTCCTTGCGAAGCAATGCTTGAACATGAGGTCCCACAATTGAACTTAGTGCAAGCGAACTCTGCTGCGTGGAGTCCATGTCGTTCTCTCCGCCGCCATGTCCGGCCCTTCTTCTCCGCCATGTCCGGCCCTTCTCCGCCGCCATGTCCGGCCTCTTCCCGCCGCCATTATCGATCATCTCTTCGTCTTGCCCGTGTCATCATTTCCTGCCCGTCGGCATCCTCAACATCGTCATCCTCATCTTCAATTATCCACCTAGTATAGCCATCCATGAAACCAGTCATGGCGAGTGCGCGCCGACCACGACCATCGTCATGGGAATTGAGCCAAACTATTCCTTTGCATTTTCGACACGGACATAAAACCTCTGTCCGGTTATTTTCTTTCATGTCTTGCACGCCGACCGCAACCACACATCCACCATCGTTCCTTGACCATCGTCAACTCTGCACGGTAATAATAAAAAATTGATTGTAAAAATGCATGCATGCATCAAAGTCATAAAAAATTTGGCATTACCTTCCTAAAAATAGGACATATATGGATCTAGAGTTTGCGGAATTAGCAAAGCGAAATAAATCGACATTTGGCAAAACATAGGCAACTCAAAAGCACAATTTGGCGTCGACTCATGCCACACACACAATTTCCACAAACATATCACACACACATAAACACATTTCCATTTTGCAAAAGCATGAAAGTTTCATCACCTCTATCTTGATGGCGAAGATGATGTTGTAGGGAGATCAAAAGTGCACAAATTAAGCTCTTCTTGACAAAGATAGATCTAGTTAGGGGCAAATAGGTCCTTAACTAAATCCTACATCTACCTAGCTACCTAATTTGGAAGGAGACAACTTCAACTAGTGGAGGGAAGGAAAAAGAAGGAGATGCATTAATGGAGGTGGTGTAGTTATGTAGGAGTAATGAAGAGAGAGAAGGTGGATAGAGAGAGAGAGAGTAATGGGGAGAAGTATTGAGAAGAAGAAGAGTGAGAGTGGGAGCATGTGGTGGAGGAAGAGAGGAGAGGGGAGGTAGGGGAAGGGAAAAAAGTGAGAGTGGGAGCATGTGGTGGAGGGGAAGAGAGAGAGGGGGAGGTAGGGGAAGGGAAAAAAGCAAGGGGAGGGAGGGGCGGGTTGGGGGTTGGTGGGGTTAGCGATGGCGCTGGTGAGAAACCAGCTGCTGCTAAGAACTTTCAGCAGCGCTTTTAGGTAAGGCGCTCTTGCTACTTGGTCCAAAAATTGCGGCAATTTGAAACTTACCGACAGCGATCTCGAAAAATCGCGCTACTACTATGCACTTAGCGATGGCGCTGTTTACTGCGACAGCGCTCTTGCTACTTAGAGTTGGGGAACACGCGGTCGATATTTGTAGCAGGCGTTTCGGACGGCGCTCTTGCTAAATATTTAGCGGCGGCGAGTTCACGTAACGCTACAACTACTTACCGGCGCTCTATTTTGAACCGTCTTGCTGCTAAGATTACGTGTATAGGCTTTTCCCTAGTAGTGTCTATTGGTGTGATTAGCTGGCTTTTGGGGTGCCATGTATCGGCATGGCGGTCGAGTAATCTGTCGAGATTGGGCGGGCGGAGTTGTTCTTTTAAATGGCTTCTTAGTTGACGGGTTTGGAGCCTCGAAATCCGGCATTATTGCCGTATCCTCTTTATCGCCGCTAATGTCT
>JAHHZJ010010617.1:0-10623 GCA_021437245.1 Aegilops speltoides
GGAGCAAGTAGGTAGAGGCGAAATCTCCGCGCGCAGTGTTCGAACCTCAAGGTCGCGGAACCGAAATCCGACATTTGGTGTGCGGTGGGTCTTGCGAATTCGCCTTCCGTCGTCTTGTTCTTCTCGACCATCGCATCCATGTCGGCCTTCGTCGGGCATGCACCAAGCGCCGAGCCGCCCTCGCTTCCCGCATCACCCGGCGGCTCCGTCGTGGCGCCCATCGCTCTCGTCACTGCCGTTAACGCCGCCACCGGCCCGGCGAGAACGGCAACAACATCGTCCAGCATCCATCCATGAGGCGAGCGGCTGCCTTTGCACACCCTCGCTCACCCTGCTGGTTCTTCGTCCCGCGTGCCTTGGCACCATGGAAACTCGAGCTGCTCTCTCGCGCAAAGCGAGCTCTGCGCTACCATGTCGGCGATGTTTCTGAAGAGTGGCTCGACCGAGTCGCTGAGCTCGATCGCGCCGCTGAGGGCTCCCTCGCGCCGTCCTTCTCCTTGCACGCGTCTCGCCTGTCTTGGATGAAGCTCTGAGGCGCCTCGGCCGCCTCCCCCTCAGAAAGGCGCTTGGCCCCAAGGCGCGCGCCCCCAGGCGGAACCCGCTCCGTCAGGTGCCGGCGTGGCAGGGCGAGCTGCCAAAAGCCCAAGGCCAAGGATGTGAGCGCAAGGGGCTTCCGTGCTGTGGCGAGCGAGACACCAAGCGGGGCAGAGATCAGCCGAATCCTCCAAAGGCGATCGTCTGCGTGTACCATGACCTCCACACCCACAACACCAATGAATGCCAAGTTACGGGCGTGCGTGAAGGAAGGGTCGGCGGCGTCCCGACCCTGGCGGCGGGACTCTGGCGAGAGGAGAAAGGCGGGGCGCCCGGGAAGACCGGCCACGCCAAGGGTGGCGCGACCAACCTCGCGAGATCGTGGCAGGACCGCCTCGCGGAGGTGGAGGATGAGTCTCACGAGGATCGCCCGCAAGGAGCGCGAGCCTCCCTCCGCTGCCGCCGCCAAGGAGAAATGAGGACCGTCATCGGGGCGAGGGGCTGGGGCTTCCGGGAACCATGTGCGATCCTTTGCATCTGGGCGGAGCTCAAGCTGACCTCTCGGCGCATCTTCAAGCGATTGCCCGTGAAGTGAATGCAGTCCTCCCAAGCTCAAGGCCACGCGCCCTCTCGGATGGTCGGCATGCGCCATCACGTTCACTCTGGAGATCAGCTCAAGTCGTGGCCATGGCGGAGTCCTCCGATGCTTTGTTCCCCAATCATCGCAGCGTGCTAGTCACGGGACCCTCATTGATGGCGGGTAGGGCTCAGCGTCCTTTCGTGGAAGCGTTCAACAATCTCCAAGTGCCCTACAATCAGCTTTAGCCAACCAAGCCCTTCTCCGGTCGCAAGCGGCTCCATCGATCCCGATTGGGCAGGTCCACCTCCTGTCACCTGGGGCACCGACAACTTCCGCACCGAGCTCTCCGACTTGGCGTCGCCCACATTCTCCCTACCGTACACGCCCATCCTCGGGTACCAGTGCTAGCCAAGTTCATGGCGTAACCCACCACGCTACGCGTCCTCAAGATGCGGGGTGGCGGAGTCATCACGGTGCCTGCGAAGAGAGCGATGTGCTCCTGGGCGAGCCTTCGAGCGCGTCACTGAAAGACCCGGCTTGCGGAAGCAGGGAGGCTTCGAGGCTGCCCCCAAGAAGAAGAAGACATCGTCGGCCCGACCCCTCGGGGCGAGGCCCCTCGGGGCCCGTGCCTTCGAGGGAACCTCCTTCCATCGCATAGGGAAGCGCTCGGCGCCCTCCTCGAGCGGGCTCGGGGCTCTCCCTGGAGGCCGCCGACCTCGTCAGAATCACGAGGAGGCACTTGGGCAGCCGATGGGCGTGTTTGAGCACGTTCCCTCAAGAAGGAGCAAGGAAAGGAGGGCCAAACCCTCGGGAGTTCGTCGGCAAGGCCATTCAGGGACTCTGAGTCAGAAGTCATGAGAGCAGCCGCCCGCTACCATGTGGCCTCCCATCAGCGAGGATGGTGGGCTGCATATCTCTCGACATACGGGGCTCAACCGAGGCAGCGTCTGAGGCGCCTCGGCCCTCGCAAAGTGGGGCAGCTGCGAGTCCGCCCTAGACTACGTTCGCATGCCTTATGGCTTGCGAGCACTGTACCGCATACCGGCGCCTCATGGGGGCCATCATGGAGCTCAAGAGGTCGAGGCGTTCCGCAGCCTGGTGGAGATGAAGATGGTCGCGAGGAGCCACCAGGCCTCCGGGCCTCCTGAGGCCCCTGGGCCTAGGGGTTTGTGAGGATCGGCTCCGCAGCCCACAGTGCTACACCAACACCCCTTCGTCCCCAACATCATCGGTGACATCTTTCAGTTTCATTTCGGTGGGAGGCGCCCTCGGGCCGCATTATTCCCGGGCAGCGTGGGTCGATCCTGCGCGTCTATCCCTTTATTCGTGTTCTTAGCTTACTTTATTAGAGCGCCCTCGGGCTGCATCATTGAAAGCACATTTGCTCCACTGGTGGTTTTGGTAATTAATGACAACATACTTTGTGGTTGGACTAATGCTTTTATCAAGTATGTTTTAGGAAATTCAATCACATTGGCATGGCAAAAGAATGAAGGTGGACCCCTCAAAATGCTAAAGCAAGCATTGGCAAAAGCTCAAGACTCCATTTTGGTTTAGTGATCCAAGATCACATTGAGTCAATAGGAAAGCCAATACTATTAAAGGGGATGAGGTTATGATGATGATCTGGTTGCTCAAAGTGCTTAGTGATACATCTCCTAAACTATCGGCAACTTTCCGCCATATACACTCATAAGTAATCTCGGTCCACGATATTCCAAACTTCAGTCACACGAGATGAACCACCTCAGCCATAAGCCAAACCCTAGAAATCTCGGATTTTCCGATTGAACTTCGGTCTCACGAAACTTGAGTTACCAAGCACGTAACCTACGTCATCAAATCGGTGTCACGAGATGATGAAGTCGTCCCACGAAATTGGCTTGCTCTTGTCATTACCGAATCGGACTAAGAGTTTGTATTTTGGTCCCCGAAAATCCCAGCGTTCACATTATTTGAACTATCGGTCTCACGAGTTGTCAACCGGTCCCACGAGATTGGTCAAATGTGTTAGCAGGTTGGATTTTGTGTGGAGGCTATAATACCCTCCACCCCTCTTCATTACGTGGAAGAGCCATCGAGAATGAACTACCACTCCTACCTTACATTTACGAGAGAGAACTACCTACCCTTGTGTTGAGATCAAGTTGCTCCTCCCACCATATGAAGCTTGATATCTAGCCTTCCCAAGTTGCTTTCCACTCAATCCTTTCTTCCACCAGCCAAATCGGTGAGGAGAGTTGAGTGTTGGGGAGATTATCATTTGAAGCACAAGAGCAAGGTTCATCACCATCAACACCATCTATTACCTTTTGGAGGTGGTGCCTCCTAGATTAGTTAGGTGTCGCTTGGGAGCCTCCGTCGAGATGTGGAGTTGAACCAAGAAGTTTGTAAGGGCAAGGAGATCGCCTACTTGTGAAGATCTACCCAGTAAGGCTAGCCCTCCGTGGGCGTGAGGCCATGATGGAATAGACAAGGTTGCTTCTCGTGGACCCTTAGTGGGTGGAGCCCTCCATGGACTCTCAGGCCGTTACCCTCCATGGGTTGAAGTCTCCATCAGCGTGGAAATGCGATAGCACCACCTATCGGAACCACGAGAAAAATCACCGCGTCTCCAAATTGCGTTTGATCTTCTCCACTTCTCTTTACTACTTGTGCAATTTACTTTCCGCCCATACTCTAGAATTGCATGTGTAGTGTGCTACTTGACTTGTATGTTATGCAAAATCTGCAAAATCTGTCCTTGATAAAAGGCGAATTTTTATCTTGTCGAGTAGTCTAATCACCCCCCTCTAGACACTCTCACCTTCTTGATCCTACAATTGGTATCGAGCTTTGGTCTCCATTGCTTTGGTTTACACACCATTGGAGGAAGATGGGCGTGTCTACGTTTGGGAGTGTTAGCCATAGAGTGCCTATTCTTAATGGAGTGTCCTATAACTTCGTGGAGGATTGAAATGCTTATTATCTTTAAGACATAAAATTTGGCAAATATGTTGAGACCCCATATGTGCCTCCATTTGACCCTTACCCTACCATGGATGAAGAGCTTGATTTGCTTGTAACCTTAGGATGAAAATCTTATCTTAGAGGTTACCCGATAACTTGTTAAGCTCGTTACAAACTTTGAGTCGCCTATGCTATGTGGAAGTTCTTGGAAGAACTTTATCCGGACTACTCTTTGAGAGGTCTTGATGAAATTCTATACAAGACTATTGAATTTGATATGATCCCCAATGATCCCAACTTTGATAAATGCTTCTTTGAGCTTGTGATCTTATGAAAAGAAGGGTGATCGGTCTTATCAATGTTCTAATTATAAATGCTCTTGTATTGCATTCGATGATTATTGTCACATTGACAAAACTAATGCAAGTTGTTATCAAATTGACCTAGGTGTTGATGATGAACAATCTATGGGTCGATATGATGATGAGCATGAGCATGATGATGATTACTCGATTGGACATCGAGCTAGACAAGATCATGAAGAGTCTCAATCTTATGGCAAATCGAGAGACTACATATGTGGCGGAAAAAGTGGATTCTTGATAGTGGATGCACCGACCACATGACGGAGGCGAAGACATGTTTGGAGCTTGCAAGAACAATGGTCCTCGAAAGTATGTGACTTTTGGAGACAACTCCAAGGGTAAGGTACTTGGCCTTGGTAAGGTAACCATATCTCATGATAGCTCTATTCAAAATGTCATGCTTGTAGAATCTCTTGGATACAATTTACTTTCCGTGTCTAGATTAGCTGACTTTGGATTCAATGTGCTATTCACCGAAGTAGATTGCCAAGTCTTTCGTCGTGACAATCATAACATGGCATTTACCGGTATCCGTAGAGGTGATCTATATATTGTTGATTTCACTAAGAAAGCCCAACCTAGAACTTGCTTCATTGCTAAATCCGCTAAAGGTTGGTTATGGCATAGAAGGCTTGGACATGTTGGTATCGTAATCTAGACAAGCTAATCAAAGGTGATCATATTCTTGGCGTTAAAGATGTTTTTTTGACAAAGATAGACTTTGTAGTGCTTGTCGAGCAGGAAAACAAGTAGGTGGAAGTCATCCGTGAAGAACATCATGACCACAAGGAGACGCAGGCTTCTTCATATGGATCTCTTGGTCCCAATGCTTACAAAAGCCTTGGTGGTAACTCCTTTGGTCTAGTTATAGTTGATGATTATTCATTCGTGGGTATTTTTCCTTGATGACAAATCGCGGAGTTGGAGAATCTTCAAAACCTTTGCGAAAGGCCCAAAATCAATTTGAGGTGAAGATCAAGAAAGTTCGGATGACAATGGAGCGGAGTTCAAGAAACCAATGTAGACTCTTTTCTCGATGAGGAAGGGATTCTACATGAGTTCTCGACTCGTACACTCCTCAACAAAATGGAGTTGTTGAGAGGAAGAACCGAACACTCATAGAGATGGCGAGCGATGCTTGATGAATACAAGACACGAAGCACTTTTGGGGGAAGCCGTCGAGACGACTTGTCATGCTATCAACAGGCTTTATCTTCATAAGCTCCTCGGCAAGACATCATCTGAGCTCCTCACGGTAACAAACCCCAAGTGGGATACTTTCGTGTCTTTGGTTGAAATGCTATATCCTTGATAAGCATCGTCGGTCTAAATTTGCTCCTAAAACTCATGAAGGCTTTTTTCTTGGTTATGGATCAAACTCCCCACCTACCGTGTCTACAATAATTTCACCGAAAGGTTGAAGAGGCGGTAGATGTGAGTTGATGAATCTAATTTCAAAGTAGAGCAAATGCCTATTGATGTAGGAGACAAGGACCCATCGGAAGCTATCCAAGATTTATCTATTGGAAAGATCCGTCCCATGGAAGTGAAGAGAGTACCTCATCTACATATGTGGAGCCCCCTACCTCACGGCAAGATGAACCTCAAAGGCAACATGGAGGCCTCCACAAGTGGAACTCACCAAGATGAGGAAGTGCAACAAGAAGATCCACCACAACCTCCTTCTCCACCGCCTCAAGACAACACCAACAACAATGAAGAAGAAGAGGAAGATGAGGATGATGAGGAAGCTCAACAACCTCAACAAAAGCTATCCGAGTCCGAGCAAGAGTCAAGAAAAATCATCCGTGGAACAAATGATCAATGACATCAACTCCGGAGAATTACTCGCTCTAAAACTAGCTTAGCTAACTTTTGTGAGCATTACTCATTTATCTCTAGCATTGAACCTATGAAGGTAGAAGAAGCACTTGAAGACCGGATTGGGTGAGCGCTATGCCGAAAGCTACACAACCGAGAGGAACAAGGTATGGACTTTGGTAGAAAGCCCAAGGATGATCAAAACATCATTGGAACCAAATGGGTTTTGGAACAAGCAAGATGAAGATGGACAAGTCATCCAACAAGGCTCGTCTCGTAGCTCAAGGTTAACACAAGTCGAAGGTATGGACTATGGTGAGACCTATGCCCCGTTGCTAGACTTGAGTCCATTGCATTCTTCTTGCTTATGCCAATCACCATGATATTACTCTCTATCAAATGGATATCAAAAGTGCTTTCCTAAATGGTGAAATTGAGGGAGAAGTATTTGTGAAACAACCTCCGGTTGTGAATCCCAAAAGCCTAATCATGTTTACAAATTGCACAAAGCTCTTTATGGTCTTAAACAAGCTCCTAGAGCTTGGTACAAATCTTGACTAGCTTTCTTCTTGAAAAGGCTTTGAGATTGGAAAAATTGACTCAACGCTTTCACGAAAAGGGTTGATGGTGAACTATTTGTGTGCCAAATATATGTTGATGATATTATCTTTGGTTCAACTAACCCTCATTTTAGCGAGAAGTTTGGAAAGCTCATATCGGAGATGGAGATGTCCATGATGAGTGAACTCAAATTCTTCCTTGGGTTGCAGGGGTACCTTTGTCTCACAAACAAAGTACACCAAGGATCTCTTCAAAAGTTCAACATGCAAGAAAGCAAAGGTTGAGAACCCCCATGCCTACAAGTGGACATAATGACTTGACAAAAGATGGAGAACCCGTTGATCAAAAGGTTTACCGATCTATGATTGGTTCTCTACTATATCTTTGTGCTTCTCATCGACATAATGTTGAGTGTATGCATGTGTGCTCGATATCAAGCAGCCCTAAAGAATGTCATCTTAAAGCTGTTAAAAGGTTGTGAGATATTTGATACACACCAAACTTTGGCATTTGGTATCCTAAGAGGCCTCTTTGACCTTGTTGGCTATTCCGACTCGGACTATGCGGTGGGGGTTGATAGAAAGTCAACCATGCGTGTCAATTTCTTGGTCGATCCCTTGTTCTTGGTCCTCCAAAAAAAAATTATTCATTATCCTTCGAAGCAGAATATTTGCTGCTGGTTCATGTTGTGCTCAATTGCTATGGATGACACAAGCGCAGGATTATGGGATACATGGAGACATGTTCCTTGCTTTGGACAATGAGAGTGCGATTAAATTGGACACAATCCGTGCAACACTCTCGAGCGAAACATATTGAAGTTGTCACCATTTTATTCGTGATCACATTGCCAAGGGTGACATCAATCTTAAGCATGTTTCTTGACAAACAACTTCGATATCTTTACAAAACCCTTGATGAGAAGGTGTTTTGTCGGGGTGAGTTGAACATCATTGATGCTTCAAACTTGGGTAAAACTCCATTGATGCATGCAAGGCATGAGCCCTTGACTAATCCTTGATATTTCTCTTATGATGATGATCATATGTCTTGGACACATTGCCTTTTATTGCATCTAACTCCTTGGGTACTTGGATGATCTACATTCCACAAGATTACCACCCTCAAATCATGAGTAATCTTGTCATTGACCAATATCTAGCCCTTTGGGATGTTGAGTTCAAGGAACAAAATTCCACATATCCTTTTGACATCTTATACATCTAGTATTTCACTCTGTCATCTTGGATATCCTTGAGTATTTCCTTGTTGCCTAACCCATGTAGGAAGATGAACTACACAAGTGGAAATGGGTCCAACTTCACATTCAATGAGCACCTACATCAAGTTCACCTACATGAGCAAACAACAACAAGCCCAAGGTATGTTCTTCACATCTTTAAGGAGCTTTGCTCAAAGACATTACAAGCAGCTTCATAAGATGTGATCACAGAATTTAATCGAAAAATGGCAACCCCATTTTGAGCTTAAATGATAGTATGACCTATGATCAAATGTCCTCATTTGACTCCTAAATCAATATACTCAAACATAGGTGACCTTTGCCGACCTTTATCTAGATAAGTACATATGTTTTGGAGTCTTTCTATTTTCTCTTATGTTCTCTCATTGAGTTTTCATTAAAAAAACCATCTAGGAATCTTTTCATTTCTATTCTTACTCTTTGTGAATATCCTTACGGCTCGATCAATTCCTAAAATCATTCACAAATTCATTGCAAATCCTTTGAAACATTCCCAAAAGTGAGCTGAATTATTTTATTTCCTTGGAATTAAACTCATCCCGATTTAAATATTTGGTCGACAAAAAGGATCTACCTAAGTCCATGACTTTCGGACCCAGATCCATCTCAATTGTGTCCATTTATTTCTTGAGGATATCATCTTCGCAGCTCCACTCAATGATTCTCTATATTTCCGTTTTGCCTGTTGTGATTCTTAAGGATCCACTTCTTTCTTTCGATCTTCGACCTTCCTAGTTTGCTTCCTTTTGGCACTTGATGTCAAGGGGGAAGACTTAGGGGAAGAAGATTTAGGGGAAGAAGAGCAATCTTACCTTAAGGGGAAGAATCACATCAAAGCCAATGTTTTTCCTATAAAGAATTTCTTGCCGTGTTTCATTGGACATTACAATTGGCATTATTCTCATTTGGCATCATTCTTTTGATTTTGCTCTTTCCATCAAACCCTTGATCGAAAACTCAAGGAAGGAACCTTCACAATTGATATCTTATGGAAAGCAAAATCTCGAGTTCATTGAAAATCTTTTAGTTTGGAGACATGTTTGTGATTCAAGCTTTGCTCAATATGAGACACTCTTTAACATGTCATCCTGGCTTGGTATTCTTGATGTTCTTGCAGTTGGTTGAAGAAATACTCTTGTGTTATCTAACCTTTTTTAAGTTTATCTCTTGGTACAATGCCAAGGAACCTCAAAAGGTAAATATATCACTTTGAGAATGTGCATGATGGTGACTTCTTGTGAATACTTATTTGCAAAAATCACCATGCACATATTTATCACTCACTTCTTTTCATCCTCGATGCATATAGCCAAGCTGCATGTAGCACATCTTGCTTTTCTCTCTTGTGTGCTTGTGGTAGTCCAAAACCATAATTTATGAAAATCTTGCACACTTGTAGGGACCTTGTACTACATGTTTGTCAAAACTTTATTGATAATTCTTCTTTCTTTCAATAAGCTTTGATGTCTTGTTTTGTGTGTTGCCATCAATTACCAAAAGGGAGATTGAAAGCACATTTGCTCCGGTGGTTTTGTAATTAATGACAACATACTTTGTAGTTGGACTAATGCTTTTATCAAGTATGTTTAGGAAATTCAATCACATTGGCATGGCAAAAGGAATGAAGAGGTGGACCCTCAAAATGCTAAAGGCAAGCATTGGCAAAAGCTCAAGACTCCATTTTTGGTTTAGTGATCCAAGATCACATTGAGTCCAATAGGAAACCAATACTATTAAAGGGATGAGGTTATGATGATGATCTGGTTGCTCAAAGTGCTTAGTGATACATCTCCTAAACTATCGCAACTTTCCGCCATATACACTCATAAGTAATCTCGGTCCCACCGATATTCCAAACTTCAGTCACGAGATGAACCACCTCAGCCATAAAGCCAAACCCTAGAAATCTGGATTTTCCGATTAGAACTTCGGTCTCACGAAACTTGAGTTTAAGCTTCTCTAACCTACATCATCAAATCGGTGTCCGAGATGATGAATCATCCACGAAATTGGCTTGCTCTTGTCATTGCGAATCGGACTAACAGTTTGTATTTTCGGTCCCAGAAAATCCCAACGTTCACATTATTTGAACTATCGGTCTCACCGAGTTGTCAACCGGTCCCACCTCTTCATTCGTGGATTTTGTGTGGAGGCTATAAATACCCCTCCACCCCTCTTCATTGTGGAAGAGCCATCGAGAATGAACTACCACTCCTACCTTACATTTACGAGAAGAACTACCTACCCTTGTGTTGAGATCAAGTTGCTCCCTCCCACCATATGAAGCTTGATCTCTAGCCTTAAGTTGCTTTCCACTCAATCCTTTCTTCCCCACAGCCAATCGGTGAGGAGAGTTGAGTGTTGGGGAGATTATCATTTGAAGCACAAAGCAAGAGTTCATCATCATCAACACCATCTATTACCTTTTGGAGGTGGTGCCTCCTAGATTGGTTAGGTGTGCTTGGGCCTCCTGAGATGTGGAGTTGAACCAAGAAGTTTGTAAGGGCGGAGATGCCCTTCGTGAAGATCTCAGAAGGCTAGCCCCTTGG
>JAHHZJ010010622.1:0-44064 GCA_021437245.1 Aegilops speltoides
TCACTCGGGACACCTTGGACTACTTGGATTAAGCCATGTCTTCAACTTCTTCCAACTACAAGTCCGTCTATGACAACCGTTTCCATGGTGATGAGGATCACGATCCAGTCGGATCCTTCAAGGGAGGGAGATGATCACGGGCATCTATGGACATCACATGTCAAGAGTCCGTTTGGCGGTGACCGTGCGACATCTACTTCGAGATACACAAGGTGAATCATCTCCTTTACCGTGCCCATTTGACCTCTTGAGGATGGCTACTTGACCTCCACCGTGTGCATGCATAGTATTGTGAACACTACAGGGCAGTGGCGGAACAAGCTACCGTCCATGGGCACCTAGCAGTACCGCTCCCTCGGCTACGCGGCAGAACCGCTCCTACTACCGCTCCACCTACGGTACTAAAAAGTAAATCACGTGCTTACTACCGCTCAGCCCATGGTACTACGCGGACCCTCATGATACTAGCCCCAGCTATGACACTACCGTGCTGCTCGTGAGCGGGCCTGAGGCCCATGTAACCCCACCTCTACCCCTTAAGTGATGAAGACTATATATACTCCCCGCCTCATTCATGAGGTGCCTTTGGAATTATGGATACTCTCTCGGAGATCGACCTCTTGGAGAAAATCCCCCAAGCGGTTCAAGACCCCTTCTAGGAAACATCAAGGCCTCCTCTTGGAGATGAGCGGTTCCTTTGTATCTTACCTTTGTTGACTTTGTATCTTGTGGATCTCTTATGTGTGTGGTGATCTAGCACTTGTGTGACCGATTCCTTGTTGGTTGAGTGAATCCTCTCGTTTTCTGATGTTTCCTTGTTAGCCGCGTGTTCTTCGTGTTCCCTCCGTAGGATCCTCAAACGTGAAAGATCGGCGAATTAGGGTTCCACCCTCACATCGTGTGTTATTACAAGATGGCAAACTGTTGCATACTTTTAAGAAAAATTGAATGGGCCTAGTCTGAATTATTCTACTTATGATAAAGAATTATATGCTCTTGTTGGGACTTTAGAAACATGGCACATTATTTATAGCCCAAAGAATTTGTTATACATTCGATCATGAATCTTTGAAACATATTAAAAGTCAAGCTAAACTGAATCGTAGACATGCTAAATGGGTTGAATTCATTGAGACTTTCCCTTATGTCATTAAACACAAGAGGGTAAAGAAAATGTTATTGCTGATGCATTGTCTACGTCGCTATACTATGCTTTCACTACTGACTTCAAAATATTTGGTTTGAGACCATCAAAGATCAATATGTGCATGATGCTGATTTTAAAGATGTATTGCGAAATTGTAAGAAGGAAGAACATGGAACAAGTTTGTACGTTAATGATGGATTTTGTTTCCGTGCTAACAAGCTATGCATTCGACTAGCTCCGTTAGTCTTTTGTTGTTGCAGGCGCATGGAGGATGGTTTGTACATATAAGTCACGTTTCAATCCTCATGGTTTATATATGCCTTTGCACGTACCTAGTGTTCCCCAGGAGGATATATCTATGGACTTTGTTTTAGGTTTACCTAGAACAAAGAAGGGGAGGATAGCATATTTGTTGTCGTGGATAGATTCTAGAAAATGGTACACTTTATACCATGTCATAAGCGATGATCTTTGTCAATGTTGCTGATTTGTTCTTCGTTGAAATTATTACGTTTGCATGGTGTGCCAAATACTATTGTTTCAGATCGTGATACTAAATTTCTTAGCCACTTTTGGAGATGTTTATGGGCTAAGTTGGGGACTAAACTGCTTTTAGTACTACTTGTCACCCCAATGATGGACAAACTGAAGTAGTCAATAGAACATTGTCTACTATGCTTAGGGCTGTTCTAAGAAAAATAAGAAAATGTGGGAGGAATGCTTGCCTCATATTGAATTTGCTTATAATCGTTCATTGCATTCTACTACTAAGATGTGCCCTTTTGAAGTTGTGTATGGTTTCCTACCTCGTGCACCTATTGATTTGTTGCCTCTTCCATCTTAGGAGAAGGTTAATTTTGATGCTAAAAACGTGCTGAGTTGATTTTAAAAATGCATGAGTTAACTAAGGAAAACATTAGTATGAATGCTAAATATAAACTTCTGGAGATAAGGGTAGAAAACATGTTGTGTTTGCACGGAGATCTTGTTTGGTTACATTTGCGTGAGATAGATTTCTGATTTGCATAAATCAAAGCTAATATGCTGCTGGTCCCTTTAAGGTCTTGGAGAAAGTAAATGATAATGCATATAAACTTGAGCTGCTGCAGATTTTGGGGTTAGTCCACTTTTAACATTGCAGATTTGAAGCCATATTTGGGTGAGGAAGATGAACTTCCGTCGAGGCGACTTCATTTCAAGAAGGGGAGGATGATGAGGACATCAATACCATTGTTACACCACAGCCCTGCTGCTATACATCTTGGACCAATTACTAGAGCTAATATGCATACCTAAATTACTTTTCGTTTCTTGGTAATGATTCTAATGTTCATGAGAATATGATGCTGCCTAAATTGGATACATTTGTTTTGCTTACAAATGAAGGGCCTAGCTTGGAAGGATGAACATTGGAGCAAGAACACACATGGAGTTGATGGCATGCAAGAGAGATCAAACGGAGTTACAAGTGATGATTCAGGACTTTGAAGCCACCATAAGAGTGCATGAAGCCTTGGGCGAAATATACAAGATGCCACTTCATAATATTAGTCCATAGGCTATTCTAGGTCTTCGTCACCTTATTATTAGGCCAGGCCCATGTAATTTCGAAATACATTAGTATAGGCTATTTTTAGAGTCCGTGTGTGGGGAAACAAGAGATAGGGTTAGTTTGGACCCCTCCACCAAGGGCCACGAAATTCACCCCTCTTCCTCCATATATACAGCCCTTAGGGCACCGTTTAGACAGGTTTTGTTTAGATTAAAGTTAGCCATAGCTGCAACCGGCGTGCCGTTTGTGTTCACGACCGAACAAAGCGTCACGGAACCCCACCTTGATCAATAAAGCTTTCATCTTATATTACATAATATCCAGTTGCAATCTCGGTTTCTTGCTTGTTCTTCGTTTGCTCGCGAGAAGCAGACCTCCGTGGTCGGAGTTGATCGTGCTCCGTGGTCAATAACCTCTCGGAGTTGGTTTAGCGATTGCTAAGTAGCGGCGTCATCATACGTTAGTAGTCGGATCGTCAAAATCGACTTCCACCATGAAATCCACCATCTCATCGAAAGACGGGACACCTTTGCCTCTATCAAAAATGGTCATAATTTTGTCATTTGGGTATTATCGGACCCACATGTACTCAAACGCTTCATGGCGAGCATGCAAATCTAGAAAATACTCCCGCTTGCTGAGGAGGCGGAGTACCCTCAAATACGGCCTAAGCATGACATTTTGCCTGAAAGTCAAAGAACATTATTAAATGCTTTGGACAAGTTTCTAAACCCATTGGCACTTCCTTTTGAAGGAACTTGGAGAAATTATGTAAACTTATAGACATTAGCCCCCCTGGTAGGGACAAGCGTACCTTCTGCGGATGCTCTATGATCCAGGGAATCTCATTTGGCCATAAATTGAAGAAAATCCGGCTATATGCCTTATTCTCCGTGTTTTAGGTCGGATGGCTTCTGTAACTCATGCGTGAAAGCGAAGGACAAAAGGGCATTCTGGCATCGGTCCATAGATATGTGGAAGCGATATCGACTATAGGGACAAGAAATTTTAGGCGTCGAGGCAAAAGCGCCGCGGAAAATGAAGTACTTTCAAGGACTGCCATAGAATGGACGGATGTTCACTAAAGCGGTCATAATTTTTCATTGGTGTGTGTGGACCCAAAGTACTACTCGCTGACAGCGTGCGAATTCATAAAAATACTTCGCTTGCGCCCAGGCTCCTCAAATCGGCCTTAGAAGGACTTTTGCCCTGAAAGTCAAGAACATCATTAAATCGCTGTTTTCATGCAATTTTACGAACCCATTGGCACTTCCTTTTGAAGGAAATTTGAGAGATTATGTTGCTTATAGACATTAACCCCCTGGTAGGGACAAACATACCTTTCTCTGGATGCTCTATGATCAAGGCGATCTCATTTGGCCATAAATTGAAGAAAATCAAGCGGTTATATGCCTTATTCTCCTTGTTCTCACCGGATGGCATTTGTAACTCATGTGCGTGAAAGCCAAGAACAAAAGGGCATTCTGCATCGGTCAATATATATGTGAAGCGATATCTCCACTATAGAGGACAAGAAATTTTGGGCGGTCGACCTGCGAGAAAATACTTTCAAGGACTGCCAGAGACGGATGTTCACTAAAGCGGTCATAATTTTGTCATTTCGTGTGGATTGTGAAACATGCAAATCTAGAAAATACTCCGCTTGCGCGGAGGCGGAGTACCCTCAAATGACCTTAGCGAGACATTTTTCCACAGTCAAAGAACATCATTACGTCGTTGTTTTTAGGACAATTTACGAACCTATTGGCACTTTCTTTTGAAGGAAATTGATTATGTTGCTTATAGACATTAGCCCCCACAGGTAAAACGATATATAAAGACGAAAGAATAATTCTCGGGCGGAAGCATCTAGAAAAATAGAAGAAATACTTTCTACCACATAAATGGATAGGCTTTTCATGCGGTCATAATTTTGTCATTTAGAGTGCATGTGGGACCCACATGTACTCAAAGCCCTTTCATGGCGAGCATGCAAATCTAAAAATACTCCCGCTTGCGAGGAGGAGTACCCTCAAATGACCTTAAGCATGACATTTTGCCCTGAAAAATCAAAGAACATTATTAGTCATTGCTTTTTAGACAAGTTTACGAACCCATTGGCACTTCCTTTGAAGGAACTTGGAGAAAGTATGCTTATAATTTTGGTAGGGACAAGCGTACCTTCTGCGGATGCTCTATGATCGGGAATCTCATTTGGCCATAAATTATAGATTCTCCGTCTTTCGTCGGATGGCATCTTTGTAACTCATCTTGGCGTAAAGCGAAGGACAAAAGGGCATTCGGCATCGGTCCATAGATATGTGGAAGCGATATCTCCACTATAGGGACAAGAAATTTTGGGCGTCGAGGCAAAAGCGCCACGGGAAAATGAAGTACTTTCAGGAGGCGCCATAGAATGGACAGATGTTCACTAAAGCGGTCATAATTTTTCATTGAGATGTGGGACCCAAAGTACTCAAACTGCTTTCGCTGACAAGCGTGCGAATTCATAAATACTTCCGCTTGTGCGGGGAGGCCGGAGTATCCTCAAATCTGACCTTAAGCGGGACTTTTGCCCTGAAAGTCAAAGAACATCATTAAATCATTTGTTTTTCATCCATGTTTACGAACCCATTGGCACTTCCTTTTGAAGGAAATTTGAGAGATTATGTTGCTTATAGACATTAGCCCCCTGGTAGGACAAACATACCTTTCTCTGGATGCTCCATGATCAAGGCGATCTCATTTGGCCATAAATTGAAGAAAATCAATGGCTATATGCCTTATTCTCCTTGTTCTCCGGATGGCATCTTTGTAACTCATCGGCGTGAAAGCCAGAACAAAAGGCATTCTGGCATCGGTCGATATATATGTGGAAGCGATATCCACTATAGGGGACTAGAAATTTTAGGCGATCGGAAAAAAAGCGCGGGAAAATGAAGTAATTTCAGGGCGCCATAGAATGGACATATGTTCACTAAAGCGGTCATAATTTTGTCATTCAGTCATCAAACCCACAAGTACTCAAACGCTTCGGCAAGCATGCGTATCGAGAAAATACTCCACTTGCGCGGGGAGGCCGGAGTACCCTCAAATGGCCTTAGAAGAGCTTTTGCCTGAAAGTCAAGAACATCATTCGTTGTTTTTTCGGACAAGTTTACGAACCCATTGGCACTTTCTTTTGAGCGAAATTCAAGAGATTATGTTGCTTATAGACATTAGCCCCCTGGTAGGGACAAACATACCTTTTGCAGTGCTCTATACTGATCACAGGCGATCTCATTTGGCCTTAAATTGGAGAAAATCCGTGACTATATGCCTTATTCTCCTTGTTTTCGTAGGATGCATCTTTAACTCATCGTGAAAGCCAAGAACAAAAGGCATTCACAGCATGGGTCCAATATATATATAAAATGAGAGATGCTCTATGATAAGGCGATCTCATTGGCCATAAATTGAAGAAAATCATGCGGCTATATGCCTTATTCTCTAAATGTTACTCATGCGGCGTGGCGTGGGACAAAAGGGCATTCGGCATCGGTCCATAGATATGTGGAAGCGATATCTACTATAGGGACAAGAAATTTTGGGTGATCGGGAAAAAGCGCCGTGAAAATGAAGTACTTTCAAGAGGCGCCATAGAATGGACGGATGTTCACTAAAGCGGTCATAATTTTTCATTGATGCATGTGGACCCAAAGTACTCAGCCTTTCGCAGCAAGCGTGCGAATCCATAAAATACTCCGCTTGCGCGGGAGGCACAGGTATCCTCAAATCTGACTAAGGCAGGACTTTTGCCCTGAAAGTCAAGAACATCATTAAATCGCATTTTTCATACAAGTTTAGAACCCATTGGCACTTCCTTTTGAAGGAAGTTCGAGAAATTATGTTGCTTATAGACATTAGCCCCCTAGTAGGGACAAACATACCTTTCATGGATGCTATGGTCAAAGGATCTCATTTGGCCATAAATTGAAGAAAATCCAGCTGACTATATGCCTTATTCTCCTTGTTCTCCCGAATGGCATCTTTGTAACTCATCGCGTGAAAGCCAGAGCGAAAGGGCATTCTGGCATCGGTCGATATATATGTGGAACGATATCTCCACTATTGAGGACAAGAAAGTCGGGCCAAAAGCGCGAAAATGAAGTACTTTCAAGGACGCCAAAGAATGGACAGATGTTCACTAAAGCGGTCATAATTTTGTCATTGGTCATGTCGAGACCCACATGTACTCAAACTGCTCGCAGAAAGCGCGAATCTACAAAATACTCGCTTGCGCTAGGCCTAAATACCCTCAAATCTGACCTAGCGGGACATTTCCCCTGAAAGTTGAAGAACATCATTTTGTCGTTGTTTTTAGACAAGTTTGAACCCATTGGCACTTTCTTTTGAAGGAAATTCGAGAGATTATGTTGCTTATAGACATTAGCCCCCTGGAAGGACAAGCGTACCTTCTGCGGATGCTCTATGATTGGGCGATCTCATTTGGCGATAAATTGAAGAAAATCCGACTATATGCCTTATTCTCCGTGTTATCGCCGCGCATCTTTGTAACTCATGCGTGGCGGGGCAAAAAGCATTCTTGGCATCGGTCCATATATATGTGAAATGATATCTCCACTAGGGCAAAAATTTTAGGCGTCGGGCAAAAAGCGGGAAAATGAAATAATTTCAAGGGCGCCATAGAATGGACAGATGTTCACTAAAAGCGGTCATAATTTTTCATTGAGATGCATGTAGGACCCAAAGTACTCAAACTGCTTGCGCAGCGTGCGAATCCATAAAATACTCGCTTGCCAGGCACAGGTACCCTCATCTGACCTTAAGCGGGACATTTTGCCCTGAAAGTCAAGAACATTACGTCATTGCTTTTTCGGACAAGTTTTTGAACCCATTGGCACTTCCATTTGAAGGAACGAGAAATTATGTTGCTTATAGACATTAGCCTGGTAGGGACAAACATACATTCTGCGAGATGCTCTATGATCAAGGCAATCTCATTTGGCCTTAAATTGAAGAAAATCCAGTGACTATATGCCTTATTCTCCTTGTTTTGCGGATGGCATCTTTGTAACTCATGCGTGAAAGCGAAGGACAAGGGCATTCTGGCATCGATCCATATATATGTGGAAGCGATATCTCCTATAGGGACAAGAAATTTTAGGCGTCGGCAGCGCGCGGGAAAATGAAGTACTTTCAGGGATGCAGAATGGACAGATGTTCACTAAACGGTCATAATTTTTCATTAGATCGTATGGGACCCAAAGTACTCAAACTACTCGCAGCAAATGCAATCCATAATACTCCCACTTGCGCTAGGAGGCGGAGTATCCTCAAATCTGACCTTGACGGGGACTTTTTGCCTGAAAGTCAAGAACATCATTAAATCATGTTTTCATTACAAGTTACGAACCCATTCGCACTTCCTTTTGAAGAACGAGATTATGTTGCTTATTGACATTAGCCCCCGGTAGGGACAAATGTACCTTTCATGAGATGCTCTATGATCAGAACAATCTCATTTGGCCATAAATTGAAGAAAATCCAGCTGACTATATGCCTATTCTCCTTGTTCTCACGGATGGCATCTTTGTAACTCATGCGGCGTGAAAGCCAGAACAAAGGGCATTCGGCATCGGTCGATATATATGTGAAGCGATATCTCCACTATTGAGGACAAGAAATTTGCGGGGTCAAAAAGCGCACGAGCACTGTAGAGGAGGCGATGCACAGGAACCTTGGCGGTCATGGCTTTGGTTTACGGACTAGAGGCCTATGCTCAACATGATAATCAAGCGAGGACGGAGGCATTAGGTGGAGGGACGAGCAGACCATTTGTGGTGATTCTTGACCATAGTTGTATGCTTGCTCAATATGGGGCGTGGTGGTGGAGCAGAGGCGATGGCAACAACAGGCGTCGGTACTGTGATGCTTGGGGCAGTTGCCTCATTGGCCACGGCACATTGGTTGGTTGGGCTCCACACTTCTATGACTCGACATTGGCTTCATTTGTGTTGGTAGTGGCAGCCTCAAGATTTTCAACCTCCACATGATGATGCAGAGGTTCGACCTTGCAGCATGTTCACTTCAGGAACAACTTCTTGATAATGGGGGTAGGGACATGTTCTTCGTCTTGTTTGTCATCGGTGATGCCGAATTGTCTTGACAGCTTTGGCTTGACACGGAGACATTCACGGTCGGATGGCCAGAAACATGACGTGCAGCAGATTGGTGGGGCACTTCTCCTACAGAGCAGCTTCGAAGAGACTTGAGGCCTTGGTCCTGGCGAAGCTTGTAATGATGGGCGCCTTTGGAGATGGAGTTGGCTGGGCCTCAAAGTCTTCCTCTTCTTCTTGTATCGGTGGTGTGACTTGTTGTTGTTGGGGAGTACTGAGAGTCTTGTTGTTGTGGGTGATCAGCCCATGATGCATCTGAGCAATTGGCGTTAGAGGGCGACCAATCTTGATGAAGTTCTTTGTTCGTGAGAGCAGTGATGATCTAAGTTGTGTTTGATCGAGGAAGAACTTCATCATCTTCAACATGTCATTGTGACCAATGTCTTGAAGTGGTGGGATCATGCTTGGAATGTCTTGACTTCATGAGCCTCTGTGGAAGCGGGCTCATGAACTATCATCCATCGTTCTTGGTGTTGGATGTAGGCGAACCATTGAGATAGGTTCAACAACTAAGGGCTCGTGGGAGTAGCCCGATTCTTCTTAGTTTTCGCTTCTTCTTGGAGGGATCATCATCAAACTGATATTTTTCCTTTTTACGGCAACCCGGCGATCCTCGTCTTCTTGATTCTGAAGCGGTTGACTTGACCTTTGGCTTCGAGCAGATCATCTTTTCGGGAAGACTATCACGAGTTCTTCACGCCTTGAAGGTCTGATTGGTCGATTGACTTCTTCTTCTTCTTTGCGGCCATTGAGGTCATGCCGGGGCGACCAAGAGCCTTGCGCTTCTCGGCCTCATTATAGGCTAGCACACACTGTCGGCCAGACTCTTCATACGCTCATGAGCCTTTAGCTTCATCGGCTTCTTGAAAAACTTCTTTGAGCTCGTGCGACATGATCTTGATGTTTTGACATCTTGCGCTGAGCTTTGCCACATGCTTCTTGAGCGAAGCTTTCTCATGGTCGATCTTGTACGGTTCAACGATGCGGCTGAGTAAGAGCTAGCTTCGAAGCTATAAGCGCCATGAAGAAGGAGGCAGCTTAGGCCAATGGGAAGTTGCGGATCTTCAAAGCTAAGATTTGGGGTGTCAAACCACTCATCAATGAAGTTATGGATGATTGCCACATCAAAGAGGCAAATCATTGAAGATCTTCTTCCTTGCTCTTGATTAGTTGCTCAAGAGCATCATGCATAAGATCTTCATGTGAACGGATCAATGTGCTCTTCTCGTAGAATGGCGGCGAGTCAATGTCGGTCGATATTTTGGCGATTTTCATTTTCTTCTCCGTCTTCTTGGAATCTGTGATAGATCTTGGTACCTTCTTGAATCTGATGGCGGTGGCTTCCTGCGAAGCTTTTGGTGGGCGGTGATCTTGAAGACTTAGTCTTCTTTAACCTGCGGCTTTGGAGTAGGGCTGGGGCTTCATCGATGTCGGCATCATCATTAGAATGATCCACTTTGGCACCTTGGACCGAGATGTGAGTGATGAGGCCATCAAGGTTGTAGAAGGACCAATGACATTGGGTTACGCATCACGTGAGCGTCGACCACGGGGAGCAAAGGGACTAGTGTTGAAGTCTAATCCCAATGACTTCTTGTTTTTTGGCCGATGCTTTTGCATGCGGAAGTTGCGCTTGAAGAGATTATCGTCACGACACGAGCAATAGCGATGGGTGGGCATTTTCGTGAGGCCCGCGGACCATACAAGGATAGAAACCCCGTCTGCAACTTGACTCTGTTCTTGGGTGGAAGCGATAGAAATATCACCCCAAGGACTTTTGATAACATTCTTCTCGCGTATTCTGGGTCACGAACTTGTATTTGAACCATTGTTGAGGACCAATATCGTCGAATCCATTGGATTAGTGTCTTCTTGTTGATTATAATCCTCTTGGGATCTATCTTGTAAAGCTCTGCGGTCATCGAGCAAATCTTTTGATGTTTCCCCACGATCTTTGTCGCCACCCTTCCTTCTTGATTTCTCTGCAGCCATGAACTTCATGAATGGTTTCAACCGTTCAAAGGCTTCAAAGGCTTTACTTCTTTGGAGAAAGCGAGGCGGCTTCGAGAGAGTTAATGTGATCTTTGTAAGAATTACGCAAGCGAATCACGGACTATGAGAACCAAGGGATTCTCCCACGGACATGTACTGTGTGACATTAGAGATCTCGAGGAAGGGGAAGAGGTTATATGCATCCTCGGAAGATTTTGAAGATAAATCAGTTTGAAGACATTGACCTCATGATGTGAAGACATTCACTTATATGTTGAGAGTTGGTTCGGTTATGCGAATGCAGTGAATAAGTACAAGTGAGGAATCTAACTAGATATGAAGCTTAAGTGAATATACTAGGCGGTATGAGATCGGACATAATAGATCTAACATTGTATAGGAAGAAACCAATTTTGGTAAATAGGATGAATCTTTGAGGATAAAAAGATGGTAAAAATAGAGTTGTATTTACCACGAAGAACTCCTAGATGGGATAAATAGGAGGCCAGAAGTTCAATCCACCGTGCCCTAACTTGGCGACGGAGGACACCTCTGGCGGCGGAGAGGGCGATGTCGCGGCGGCGTGAGGCGGTGTCGGAGAAGTTCGGCAGCTAAGCGCTTCGTCGCCGGCGTCGTCGAGCTAGCGGTGGAGCTAGGGTTTTGATGAGGTGGAGAGGTGGAAGAAGGTTTTCTTTAACGTGGGGACATGTATTTATAAGGAAGTGTGCGGCAGCGCAATTACGTGGGTGCCTGGCGGTTCACATCTGAGGAGACGCGTGGCAAGCATGCAACATACTCGAGTTGTCCACGTTCCCCACGCGCCCGGAGTTTGTCGGATGGTCGTTCCGACTTCTCGGGTTTCAAACAATAAGGATGAATCATTTAAAAGCAGACTTAATGTTTGTCTTTGTATTCTGCTAGGGGCCTTGAGAGAAGACATTGACAGTTTCAATAGAATGCATATGATTTGGGCGAGATAGAGTTTGAGATAAAAGCATAGAGATTAGGGTCGATCACATTCACTTAGTTCAAAAGATTCAACCGGAAGGCGTAGCTATAAGTGAATCTTCTGTAGAGACGAAACACCGATATATATCGAAGCAATCAAATCAACACGATGAAGAAAATCATGAAGATAAGTTGAAGTTGAAGACAAACCAAATCTGGAAGACATTGCAAAAATAACGCCATGAGTGAAACACTTCAAGCGAGAGAAATTTGGTGGTGGTGTTACCCACCGTATAGGAAGTATTAGACCGGACACGGCGCACAATTATTGTGGCGCTCGAAATCAAATTCCATGTTAATGTATTCACACTCAAAATGTAAGTCTTCATTGATTGAAGATATACTTTACTTTGTGTTGCACATCTAAGTCATCAACATGCATAAGTGTTAGGATGTGTGCACGATCACAGGACATTTGAGGATTCAAGATATTTAGCTCACACCGTAACTTGCAAAACCTTTTCTCATCCAAGGGCTTTGTGAAGATAGGCGCAGATTGCTCTTGGTGTTGATGTGAATGATGTCAATATCTTTCTTCATGACATGATCTCACGAGAAAGTGATGGCCAATTTCAATGTGCTTTGTCTTAGTCTTTGGGTGGATTGTTGGCAATCTTGATGGCGCTTCGTTGTCGCGAAGAGAGTACTTGTTTGATTGATGCCATTGTCCTTGAGTTTGCTTCATCCATAGAAGCTGGCCTTTGAATCAGCGACAATGTATTGATTGATGGTTGAGAGTGATACAGTTTTGCTTCTTTGAAGACCCGGACAGACAATGATCGTCGAAGTGACATGTGCACGATGTAGACTTGCGATCCACCTTGTCACCGGCATAATCGCATCAGAGAATCCAACTAGATCAAATTTTGAGCCCTTCGATACCATAATCCAGTGTTGGCGTGTAAGCCAAATATCAAATTAACTTCACGGCTAAGTGATGCGATTCCTTTAGTGCCGCTTGGAATCGAGCACACATGAAACACTAAGCATAATATCGGCCTAGATGCACATAGGTAAGGTAAGGAACCAATCATGGAGTGGTATACCTTTTGATCGAACTCTTTATCATTGTCGTCGGGACCCAAATGGTGTTTGGCTGGCATTGGCGTCGTGTAACCTTTGCAATCTTGCATTCCAAACTTCTTCAGACAATCTTAGGTATTTTTCTTGAGATATGAAGATGCCATTCGTTTGCTGACGAATTTGAAGACCAAGGAAGAACTTCAGCTCACCCATCATGGACATCTGATATTGCTCTTGCATCATGTATATGTCGTCGTGAAGAGTGTGGGATCGAGGATCGAGTTTGAAGCCATTACTCTTGAAGTCTTTGATATCATACCAAGCCTTGAGGAGCTTGTTTGAGGCCATCTGATGCTGTTTAGCTTGTACACCATATCGGGGATGTTTTGGATCTTCAAAGCGGTGGTTGAAGCGGCATACTTCTTCTTCAATCTTGCCGTTGAAATGCACTCATCACATCCATTTGATGTAGCAAGATGTTGTGGTGGTTAGCATAGGCTAGCGATATCGAATAGCTTCAAGCCTAGCCGGGCAAATGTTTCATCGAAGTCAATTCCTTCAACTTGAGTATATCCTTGAGCGAGGCGTGCTTTGTTTAAACGACTTGACCATGCTCATCTTGCTTGTTTCGATATATCCATTTTGCCAATAATGTTATGCTTGCGTCAAGGCGCTTGCCAAGTTCGACATTGTTAAACAGGCTGTTGAAGTTCTTCTTGCATAGCTTGTATCCATTCGGTTCCATCTTGGCTTGACAACTTTCTTGGGTTACGATATTGACACAAAGAAAAGTGCCCACGAAATTTGCTAACTTTGTTGCTCTTGGCTAAATGGACCAGTGCATTGATGCTATCAATTATCTTCTCAATTTGTACTTCATTTGCAATTCGAGGATGAAGTGGGCGAAGACCTTGCTCTTCTTGATCATTGTCATCATTGGGAGGATTGTCTTGTGATGAGGACATCAATACCATTATTACACCCACAGCCCTGCTGCTATATCTTGGACCAATTACTAAAGCTCGCGCCGCCAACTAAATTACCGGTACTTTCGTTTCTTGGTAATGATTCTAATGTTCATGAGAATATGATCTTTGCCTAAATTGGATACATTTGTTTTGCTTACAAATGAGGGCCTAGCTTGGAGAAGGATGAACATTGGAGCAAGAACAATCATGGAGATGATGGAATGCGTAAGGAACAAACGGAGTTACAAGTGATGATTGAGGACTTTGAAGCCACCATAATCGGTGCATGAAGCCTTGGGCGAAATATACAAGATGCCACTTCATAAATTTCGTCTAGAGGCTATTCTAGAGTGCTGGCAGGGCCCATGTAATTTCGAAATACATAAGTATAGGCTATTTTTAGAGTTAGGTGTGTGTGGACAAACAAGAGATAGGGTTGATTTGGACCCCTCCACCAGGGCCGAAATTCCCCCTCTTCCTCCATATACAGCCCTTAGGGCACCGTTTAGAACTTTGGTTTTGTTTAGATTAAAAAGTTAGCCATAGCTGCAACTTGGCGTGCCGTTTGTGTTCAGCGACGGACAAAGGCGTCCGCAGAACCCCACCTTGATCAATAAAGCTTTCATCTTATATTACAATAACCAGATTGCAATCGGTTTCTTGCTTGTTCTTCGTTTGCTCTTGGGAAGCAGACCCTCGTGGTCGGTTGATCGTGCTCGGCGTGGTCAATAACCTCTAGTTG
Source organism: Aegilops speltoides (assembly GCA_021437245.1). NCBI lineage: Eukaryota > Viridiplantae > Streptophyta > Magnoliopsida > Poales > Poaceae > Aegilops > Aegilops speltoides. Next base: position 14,612 of record JAHHZJ010010622.1, read on the forward strand.
GTTTAGCGATTGCTAAGGCACGGCGTCCTTACGTTCGTAGTCGGATCGTCAAAATCGACTTACACCAAGCGAAATCCACCATCTCGTCGAAAAGGCGGGACACCTTGCCTCTATCATCTTGAGGTTGGTTAGGTGCGAGAAATGATAAGTTCCTCTTGGTACGTGCTTGAAGGCATGATTTCACCGATTCCCATCGACTTGATAGATTTCTTTGGCGGAGCTTCGTCTAGTGTATGGCGGGAGCTCTCTTTGTGAACCATTGGTTTCATCAATCATGCGTCCACAGTTTGACGATTTTGTAGAGGTAGAGGTTGAAGACTACGTAAGTGTGCGAGTCCTTGCCATAGCGAGCATGAAGCCTTCGTGAGCTTTAGGTGCAAATTTTGACTTGTGATGGGGATCCTTGATCTGCACCTAGCTCAAATACTCTAGTAGGCGACATTTGGCTTCTTGCGATGGGAGCTCATAGGATGTTTTGTTCGAAGCTTATGGATGTAAACACGGTTGATGGCGTCACATCTTATCAATTGCTTGAGGCCAAAACTTTCTTGGTGTCTTGTACTCGTCGAGCATTGTTGAGCCATCTCAATGAGGGTTCTATTCTTGCGCTCTCACGATGCCATTTCTTTGAGGTGTGTATGGGCGAAGAACTCATGAGTGATTCCCATTTATCGAGATAAAGATCAAGTCGGTGTTCTTGAACTTCGGTGCGTTGTCGCCGATATGCTTGATCTTGATGCCATAATTGTTCATGGCTCGATTGGCGGCGTCGAAGACATCTTGCACTTGATCTTGTAAATTATGTGCACCCATGTATATCTTGAGTAGTCATCAACAATGGCGAAGCCATAGAGACAAGCGGTTGTTGTGAGGTAGAGTAGTGAGTAGGGCCAAATAAGTCCATGTGTACTTATTCGAAGGGTTGAGATATCGTCATGATTGTCTTGAGGTGCTTTGTCCTAGTCATCTCCCGGCTTGAGCACTACACAAATGATCCTTCTTGAACTTGACACCCTCGATGCCTATGACATGCTTCTTCTTGGCGTGTGTGTAAGTTCCTCATGCTGCATGCCCGACCTCCGATGCGAATGCATTAGAAGCTTTTGCAAGAAGGCATATGGCAAATGGACTGTGAGAAATCTACCATGTATAGATCATCTTTCCTATATCCTTCAAAGACTAGAGACTTGTCAGATTCCATTAATCTTGTCACACCTGATTTTCATGCCACAACACTTAAGCTAAAAATCATGATAAAATGTGGTTTGACAAAAACTTTTGAGTGTGTTTGTCTTTGCTTTGATTGAATGTTTTGTGCTTTGTTTGCAAGTGCTCTAAAAATCAAATAAATCCTCCAACTCCTATACTTCATCTCCTTGCTCCAAACTCTTGAACCAATGATCATGCCATGTGTATAGGACATAAAAATATTTTCTTACAAAATGATTTGGCCAAATAGTATTTTCAAAATTTGTTTTCAAAAACCCTACGAATTGAGGTTTGCAAGTACTTAATTAAGGGCAGTAAAAATCTTTCTAAAAATATATTTAACTCCTATTAGATATAGGGTACCGAAACCACAAAATATAATTTTAAAAGTTATTTTCCTATTTTATTTAAAAGCTTTTCTTAAGGCCAAAATGGTCTTTAATAGGAAAAATTATTTTATTGCTTCAAAATATTTGACAAAATTTAGGAAACTCAGTGGACATATATTGTCCACATATAAAAGTTCACACACATAGTCATGTTCAAAATATTGGTCAAATACCTCAAATCACTCGGGACACCTTGGACTACTTGGATTAAGCCATGTCTTCAACTTCTTCCAACTACAAGTCCGTCTATGACAACCGTTTCCATGGTGATGAGGATCACGATCCAGTCGGATCCTTCAAGGGAGGGAGATGATCACGGGCATCTATGGACATCACATGTCAAGAGTCCGTTTGGCGGTGACCGTGCGACATCTACTTCGAGATACACAAGGTGAATCATCTCCTTTACCGTGCCCATTTGACCTCTTGAGGATGGCTACTTGACCTCCACCGTGTGCATGCATAGTATTGTGAACACTACAGGGCAGTGGCGGAACAAGCTACCGTCCATGGGCACCTAGCAGTACCGCTCCCTCGGCTACGCGGCAGAACCGCTCCTACTACCGCTCCACCTACGGTACTAAAAAGTAAATCACGTGCTTACTACCGCTCAGCCCATGGTACTACGCGGACCCTCATGATACTAGCCCCAGCTATGACACTACCGTGCTGCTCGTGAGCGGGCCTGAGGCCCATGTAACCCCACCTCTACCCCTTAAGTGATGAAGACTATATATACTCCCCGCCTCATTCATGAGGTGCCTTTGGAATTATGGATACTCTCTCGGAGATCGACCTCTTGGAGAAAATCCCCCAAGCGGTTCAAGACCCCTTCTAGGAAACATCAAGGCCTCCTCTTGGAGATGAGCGGTTCCTTTGTATCTTACCTTTGTTGACTTTGTATCTTGTGGATCTCTTATGTGTGTGGTGATCTAGCACTTGTGTGACCGATTCCTTGTTGGTTGAGTGAATCCTCTCGTTTTCTGATGTTTCCTTGTTAGCCGCGTGTTCTTCGTGTTCCCTCCGTAGGATCCTCAAACGTGAAAGATCGGCGAATTAGGGTTCCACCCTCACATCGTGTGTTATTACAAGATGGCAAACTGTTGCATACTTTTAAGAAAAATTGAATGGGCCTAGTCTGAATTATTCTACTTATGATAAAGAATTATATGCTCTTGTTGGGACTTTAGAAACATGGCACATTATTTATAGCCCAAAGAATTTGTTATACATTCGATCATGAATCTTTGAAACATATTAAAAGTCAAGCTAAACTGAATCGTAGACATGCTAAATGGGTTGAATTCATTGAGACTTTCCCTTATGTCATTAAACACAAGAGGGTAAAGAAAATGTTATTGCTGATGCATTGTCTACGTCGCTATACTATGCTTTCACTACTGACTTCAAAATATTTGGTTTGAGACCATCAAAGATCAATATGTGCATGATGCTGATTTTAAAGATGTATTGCGAAATTGTAAGAAGGAAGAACATGGAACAAGTTTGTACGTTAATGATGGATTTTGTTTCCGTGCTAACAAGCTATGCATTCGACTAGCTCCGTTAGTCTTTTGTTGTTGCAGGCGCATGGAGGATGGTTTGTACATATAAGTCACGTTTCAATCCTCATGGTTTATATATGCCTTTGCACGTACCTAGTGTTCCCCAGGAGGATATATCTATGGACTTTGTTTTAGGTTTACCTAGAACAAAGAAGGGGAGGATAGCATATTTGTTGTCGTGGATAGATTCTAGAAAATGGTACACTTTATACCATGTCATAAGCGATGATCTTTGTCAATGTTGCTGATTTGTTCTTCGTTGAAATTATTACGTTTGCATGGTGTGCCAAATACTATTGTTTCAGATCGTGATACTAAATTTCTTAGCCACTTTTGGAGATGTTTATGGGCTAAGTTGGGGACTAAACTGCTTTTAGTACTACTTGTCACCCCAATGATGGACAAACTGAAGTAGTCAATAGAACATTGTCTACTATGCTTAGGGCTGTTCTAAGAAAAATAAGAAAATGTGGGAGGAATGCTTGCCTCATATTGAATTTGCTTATAATCGTTCATTGCATTCTACTACTAAGATGTGCCCTTTTGAAGTTGTGTATGGTTTCCTACCTCGTGCACCTATTGATTTGTTGCCTCTTCCATCTTAGGAGAAGGTTAATTTTGATGCTAAAAACGTGCTGAGTTGATTTTAAAAATGCATGAGTTAACTAAGGAAAACATTAGTATGAATGCTAAATATAAACTTCTGGAGATAAGGGTAGAAAACATGTTGTGTTTGCACGGAGATCTTGTTTGGTTACATTTGCGTGAGATAGATTTCTGATTTGCATAAATCAAAGCTAATATGCTGCTGGTCCCTTTAAGGTCTTGGAGAAAGTAAATGATAATGCATATAAACTTGAGCTGCTGCAGATTTTGGGGTTAGTCCACTTTTAACATTGCAGATTTGAAGCCATATTTGGGTGAGGAAGATGAACTTCCGTCGAGGCGACTTCATTTCAAGAAGGGGAGGATGATGAGGACATCAATACCATTGTTACACCACAGCCCTGCTGCTATACATCTTGGACCAATTACTAGAGCTAATATGCATACCTAAATTACTTTTCGTTTCTTGGTAATGATTCTAATGTTCATGAGAATATGATGCTGCCTAAATTGGATACATTTGTTTTGCTTACAAATGAAGGGCCTAGCTTGGAAGGATGAACATTGGAGCAAGAACACACATGGAGTTGATGGCATGCAAGAGAGATCAAACGGAGTTACAAGTGATGATTCAGGACTTTGAAGCCACCATAAGAGTGCATGAAGCCTTGGGCGAAATATACAAGATGCCACTTCATAATATTAGTCCATAGGCTATTCTAGGTCTTCGTCACCTTATTATTAGGCCAGGCCCATGTAATTTCGAAATACATTAGTATAGGCTATTTTTAGAGTCCGTGTGTGGGGAAACAAGAGATAGGGTTAGTTTGGACCCCTCCACCAAGGGCCACGAAATTCACCCCTCTTCCTCCATATATACAGCCCTTAGGGCACCGTTTAGACAGGTTTTGTTTAGATTAAAGTTAGCCATAGCTGCAACCGGCGTGCCGTTTGTGTTCACGACCGAACAAAGCGTCACGGAACCCCACCTTGATCAATAAAGCTTTCATCTTATATTACATAATATCCAGTTGCAATCTCGGTTTCTTGCTTGTTCTTCGTTTGCTCGCGAGAAGCAGACCTCCGTGGTCGGAGTTGATCGTGCTCCGTGGTCAATAACCTCTCGGAGTTGGTTTAGCGATTGCTAAGTAGCGGCGTCATCATACGTTAGTAGTCGGATCGTCAAAATCGACTTCCACCATGAAATCCACCATCTCATCGAAAGACGGGACACCTTTGCCTCTATCAAAAATGGTCATAATTTTGTCATTTGGGTATTATCGGACCCACATGTACTCAAACGCTTCATGGCGAGCATGCAAATCTAGAAAATACTCCCGCTTGCTGAGGAGGCGGAGTACCCTCAAATACGGCCTAAGCATGACATTTTGCCTGAAAGTCAAAGAACATTATTAAATGCTTTGGACAAGTTTCTAAACCCATTGGCACTTCCTTTTGAAGGAACTTGGAGAAATTATGTAAACTTATAGACATTAGCCCCCCTGGTAGGGACAAGCGTACCTTCTGCGGATGCTCTATGATCCAGGGAATCTCATTTGGCCATAAATTGAAGAAAATCCGGCTATATGCCTTATTCTCCGTGTTTTAGGTCGGATGGCTTCTGTAACTCATGCGTGAAAGCGAAGGACAAAAGGGCATTCTGGCATCGGTCCATAGATATGTGGAAGCGATATCGACTATAGGGACAAGAAATTTTAGGCGTCGAGGCAAAAGCGCCGCGGAAAATGAAGTACTTTCAAGGACTGCCATAGAATGGACGGATGTTCACTAAAGCGGTCATAATTTTTCATTGGTGTGTGTGGACCCAAAGTACTACTCGCTGACAGCGTGCGAATTCATAAAAATACTTCGCTTGCGCCCAGGCTCCTCAAATCGGCCTTAGAAGGACTTTTGCCCTGAAAGTCAAGAACATCATTAAATCGCTGTTTTCATGCAATTTTACGAACCCATTGGCACTTCCTTTTGAAGGAAATTTGAGAGATTATGTTGCTTATAGACATTAACCCCCTGGTAGGGACAAACATACCTTTCTCTGGATGCTCTATGATCAAGGCGATCTCATTTGGCCATAAATTGAAGAAAATCAAGCGGTTATATGCCTTATTCTCCTTGTTCTCACCGGATGGCATTTGTAACTCATGTGCGTGAAAGCCAAGAACAAAAGGGCATTCTGCATCGGTCAATATATATGTGAAGCGATATCTCCACTATAGAGGACAAGAAATTTTGGGCGGTCGACCTGCGAGAAAATACTTTCAAGGACTGCCAGAGACGGATGTTCACTAAAGCGGTCATAATTTTGTCATTTCGTGTGGATTGTGAAACATGCAAATCTAGAAAATACTCCGCTTGCGCGGAGGCGGAGTACCCTCAAATGACCTTAGCGAGACATTTTTCCACAGTCAAAGAACATCATTACGTCGTTGTTTTTAGGACAATTTACGAACCTATTGGCACTTTCTTTTGAAGGAAATTGATTATGTTGCTTATAGACATTAGCCCCCACAGGTAAAACGATATATAAAGACGAAAGAATAATTCTCGGGCGGAAGCATCTAGAAAAATAGAAGAAATACTTTCTACCACATAAATGGATAGGCTTTTCATGCGGTCATAATTTTGTCATTTAGAGTGCATGTGGGACCCACATGTACTCAAAGCCCTTTCATGGCGAGCATGCAAATCTAAAAATACTCCCGCTTGCGAGGAGGAGTACCCTCAAATGACCTTAAGCATGACATTTTGCCCTGAAAAATCAAAGAACATTATTAGTCATTGCTTTTTAGACAAGTTTACGAACCCATTGGCACTTCCTTTGAAGGAACTTGGAGAAAGTATGCTTATAATTTTGGTAGGGACAAGCGTACCTTCTGCGGATGCTCTATGATCGGGAATCTCATTTGGCCATAAATTATAGATTCTCCGTCTTTCGTCGGATGGCATCTTTGTAACTCATCTTGGCGTAAAGCGAAGGACAAAAGGGCATTCGGCATCGGTCCATAGATATGTGGAAGCGATATCTCCACTATAGGGACAAGAAATTTTGGGCGTCGAGGCAAAAGCGCCACGGGAAAATGAAGTACTTTCAGGAGGCGCCATAGAATGGACAGATGTTCACTAAAGCGGTCATAATTTTTCATTGAGATGTGGGACCCAAAGTACTCAAACTGCTTTCGCTGACAAGCGTGCGAATTCATAAATACTTCCGCTTGTGCGGGGAGGCCGGAGTATCCTCAAATCTGACCTTAAGCGGGACTTTTGCCCTGAAAGTCAAAGAACATCATTAAATCATTTGTTTTTCATCCATGTTTACGAACCCATTGGCACTTCCTTTTGAAGGAAATTTGAGAGATTATGTTGCTTATAGACATTAGCCCCCTGGTAGGACAAACATACCTTTCTCTGGATGCTCCATGATCAAGGCGATCTCATTTGGCCATAAATTGAAGAAAATCAATGGCTATATGCCTTATTCTCCTTGTTCTCCGGATGGCATCTTTGTAACTCATCGGCGTGAAAGCCAGAACAAAAGGCATTCTGGCATCGGTCGATATATATGTGGAAGCGATATCCACTATAGGGGACTAGAAATTTTAGGCGATCGGAAAAAAAGCGCGGGAAAATGAAGTAATTTCAGGGCGCCATAGAATGGACATATGTTCACTAAAGCGGTCATAATTTTGTCATTCAGTCATCAAACCCACAAGTACTCAAACGCTTCGGCAAGCATGCGTATCGAGAAAATACTCCACTTGCGCGGGGAGGCCGGAGTACCCTCAAATGGCCTTAGAAGAGCTTTTGCCTGAAAGTCAAGAACATCATTCGTTGTTTTTTCGGACAAGTTTACGAACCCATTGGCACTTTCTTTTGAGCGAAATTCAAGAGATTATGTTGCTTATAGACATTAGCCCCCTGGTAGGGACAAACATACCTTTTGCAGTGCTCTATACTGATCACAGGCGATCTCATTTGGCCTTAAATTGGAGAAAATCCGTGACTATATGCCTTATTCTCCTTGTTTTCGTAGGATGCATCTTTAACTCATCGTGAAAGCCAAGAACAAAAGGCATTCACAGCATGGGTCCAATATATATATAAAATGAGAGATGCTCTATGATAAGGCGATCTCATTGGCCATAAATTGAAGAAAATCATGCGGCTATATGCCTTATTCTCTAAATGTTACTCATGCGGCGTGGCGTGGGACAAAAGGGCATTCGGCATCGGTCCATAGATATGTGGAAGCGATATCTACTATAGGGACAAGAAATTTTGGGTGATCGGGAAAAAGCGCCGTGAAAATGAAGTACTTTCAAGAGGCGCCATAGAATGGACGGATGTTCACTAAAGCGGTCATAATTTTTCATTGATGCATGTGGACCCAAAGTACTCAGCCTTTCGCAGCAAGCGTGCGAATCCATAAAATACTCCGCTTGCGCGGGAGGCACAGGTATCCTCAAATCTGACTAAGGCAGGACTTTTGCCCTGAAAGTCAAGAACATCATTAAATCGCATTTTTCATACAAGTTTAGAACCCATTGGCACTTCCTTTTGAAGGAAGTTCGAGAAATTATGTTGCTTATAGACATTAGCCCCCTAGTAGGGACAAACATACCTTTCATGGATGCTATGGTCAAAGGATCTCATTTGGCCATAAATTGAAGAAAATCCAGCTGACTATATGCCTTATTCTCCTTGTTCTCCCGAATGGCATCTTTGTAACTCATCGCGTGAAAGCCAGAGCGAAAGGGCATTCTGGCATCGGTCGATATATATGTGGAACGATATCTCCACTATTGAGGACAAGAAAGTCGGGCCAAAAGCGCGAAAATGAAGTACTTTCAAGGACGCCAAAGAATGGACAGATGTTCACTAAAGCGGTCATAATTTTGTCATTGGTCATGTCGAGACCCACATGTACTCAAACTGCTCGCAGAAAGCGCGAATCTACAAAATACTCGCTTGCGCTAGGCCTAAATACCCTCAAATCTGACCTAGCGGGACATTTCCCCTGAAAGTTGAAGAACATCATTTTGTCGTTGTTTTTAGACAAGTTTGAACCCATTGGCACTTTCTTTTGAAGGAAATTCGAGAGATTATGTTGCTTATAGACATTAGCCCCCTGGAAGGACAAGCGTACCTTCTGCGGATGCTCTATGATTGGGCGATCTCATTTGGCGATAAATTGAAGAAAATCCGACTATATGCCTTATTCTCCGTGTTATCGCCGCGCATCTTTGTAACTCATGCGTGGCGGGGCAAAAAGCATTCTTGGCATCGGTCCATATATATGTGAAATGATATCTCCACTAGGGCAAAAATTTTAGGCGTCGGGCAAAAAGCGGGAAAATGAAATAATTTCAAGGGCGCCATAGAATGGACAGATGTTCACTAAAAGCGGTCATAATTTTTCATTGAGATGCATGTAGGACCCAAAGTACTCAAACTGCTTGCGCAGCGTGCGAATCCATAAAATACTCGCTTGCCAGGCACAGGTACCCTCATCTGACCTTAAGCGGGACATTTTGCCCTGAAAGTCAAGAACATTACGTCATTGCTTTTTCGGACAAGTTTTTGAACCCATTGGCACTTCCATTTGAAGGAACGAGAAATTATGTTGCTTATAGACATTAGCCTGGTAGGGACAAACATACATTCTGCGAGATGCTCTATGATCAAGGCAATCTCATTTGGCCTTAAATTGAAGAAAATCCAGTGACTATATGCCTTATTCTCCTTGTTTTGCGGATGGCATCTTTGTAACTCATGCGTGAAAGCGAAGGACAAGGGCATTCTGGCATCGATCCATATATATGTGGAAGCGATATCTCCTATAGGGACAAGAAATTTTAGGCGTCGGCAGCGCGCGGGAAAATGAAGTACTTTCAGGGATGCAGAATGGACAGATGTTCACTAAACGGTCATAATTTTTCATTAGATCGTATGGGACCCAAAGTACTCAAACTACTCGCAGCAAATGCAATCCATAATACTCCCACTTGCGCTAGGAGGCGGAGTATCCTCAAATCTGACCTTGACGGGGACTTTTTGCCTGAAAGTCAAGAACATCATTAAATCATGTTTTCATTACAAGTTACGAACCCATTCGCACTTCCTTTTGAAGAACGAGATTATGTTGCTTATTGACATTAGCCCCCGGTAGGGACAAATGTACCTTTCATGAGATGCTCTATGATCAGAACAATCTCATTTGGCCATAAATTGAAGAAAATCCAGCTGACTATATGCCTATTCTCCTTGTTCTCACGGATGGCATCTTTGTAACTCATGCGGCGTGAAAGCCAGAACAAAGGGCATTCGGCATCGGTCGATATATATGTGAAGCGATATCTCCACTATTGAGGACAAGAAATTTGCGGGGTCAAAAAGCGCACGAGCACTGTAGAGGAGGCGATGCACAGGAACCTTGGCGGTCATGGCTTTGGTTTACGGACTAGAGGCCTATGCTCAACATGATAATCAAGCGAGGACGGAGGCATTAGGTGGAGGGACGAGCAGACCATTTGTGGTGATTCTTGACCATAGTTGTATGCTTGCTCAATATGGGGCGTGGTGGTGGAGCAGAGGCGATGGCAACAACAGGCGTCGGTACTGTGATGCTTGGGGCAGTTGCCTCATTGGCCACGGCACATTGGTTGGTTGGGCTCCACACTTCTATGACTCGACATTGGCTTCATTTGTGTTGGTAGTGGCAGCCTCAAGATTTTCAACCTCCACATGATGATGCAGAGGTTCGACCTTGCAGCATGTTCACTTCAGGAACAACTTCTTGATAATGGGGGTAGGGACATGTTCTTCGTCTTGTTTGTCATCGGTGATGCCGAATTGTCTTGACAGCTTTGGCTTGACACGGAGACATTCACGGTCGGATGGCCAGAAACATGACGTGCAGCAGATTGGTGGGGCACTTCTCCTACAGAGCAGCTTCGAAGAGACTTGAGGCCTTGGTCCTGGCGAAGCTTGTAATGATGGGCGCCTTTGGAGATGGAGTTGGCTGGGCCTCAAAGTCTTCCTCTTCTTCTTGTATCGGTGGTGTGACTTGTTGTTGTTGGGGAGTACTGAGAGTCTTGTTGTTGTGGGTGATCAGCCCATGATGCATCTGAGCAATTGGCGTTAGAGGGCGACCAATCTTGATGAAGTTCTTTGTTCGTGAGAGCAGTGATGATCTAAGTTGTGTTTGATCGAGGAAGAACTTCATCATCTTCAACATGTCATTGTGACCAATGTCTTGAAGTGGTGGGATCATGCTTGGAATGTCTTGACTTCATGAGCCTCTGTGGAAGCGGGCTCATGAACTATCATCCATCGTTCTTGGTGTTGGATGTAGGCGAACCATTGAGATAGGTTCAACAACTAAGGGCTCGTGGGAGTAGCCCGATTCTTCTTAGTTTTCGCTTCTTCTTGGAGGGATCATCATCAAACTGATATTTTTCCTTTTTACGGCAACCCGGCGATCCTCGTCTTCTTGATTCTGAAGCGGTTGACTTGACCTTTGGCTTCGAGCAGATCATCTTTTCGGGAAGACTATCACGAGTTCTTCACGCCTTGAAGGTCTGATTGGTCGATTGACTTCTTCTTCTTCTTTGCGGCCATTGAGGTCATGCCGGGGCGACCAAGAGCCTTGCGCTTCTCGGCCTCATTATAGGCTAGCACACACTGTCGGCCAGACTCTTCATACGCTCATGAGCCTTTAGCTTCATCGGCTTCTTGAAAAACTTCTTTGAGCTCGTGCGACATGATCTTGATGTTTTGACATCTTGCGCTGAGCTTTGCCACATGCTTCTTGAGCGAAGCTTTCTCATGGTCGATCTTGTACGGTTCAACGATGCGGCTGAGTAAGAGCTAGCTTCGAAGCTATAAGCGCCATGAAGAAGGAGGCAGCTTAGGCCAATGGGAAGTTGCGGATCTTCAAAGCTAAGATTTGGGGTGTCAAACCACTCATCAATGAAGTTATGGATGATTGCCACATCAAAGAGGCAAATCATTGAAGATCTTCTTCCTTGCTCTTGATTAGTTGCTCAAGAGCATCATGCATAAGATCTTCATGTGAACGGATCAATGTGCTCTTCTCGTAGAATGGCGGCGAGTCAATGTCGGTCGATATTTTGGCGATTTTCATTTTCTTCTCCGTCTTCTTGGAATCTGTGATAGATCTTGGTACCTTCTTGAATCTGATGGCGGTGGCTTCCTGCGAAGCTTTTGGTGGGCGGTGATCTTGAAGACTTAGTCTTCTTTAACCTGCGGCTTTGGAGTAGGGCTGGGGCTTCATCGATGTCGGCATCATCATTAGAATGATCCACTTTGGCACCTTGGACCGAGATGTGAGTGATGAGGCCATCAAGGTTGTAGAAGGACCAATGACATTGGGTTACGCATCACGTGAGCGTCGACCACGGGGAGCAAAGGGACTAGTGTTGAAGTCTAATCCCAATGACTTCTTGTTTTTTGGCCGATGCTTTTGCATGCGGAAGTTGCGCTTGAAGAGATTATCGTCACGACACGAGCAATAGCGATGGGTGGGCATTTTCGTGAGGCCCGCGGACCATACAAGGATAGAAACCCCGTCTGCAACTTGACTCTGTTCTTGGGTGGAAGCGATAGAAATATCACCCCAAGGACTTTTGATAACATTCTTCTCGCGTATTCTGGGTCACGAACTTGTATTTGAACCATTGTTGAGGACCAATATCGTCGAATCCATTGGATTAGTGTCTTCTTGTTGATTATAATCCTCTTGGGATCTATCTTGTAAAGCTCTGCGGTCATCGAGCAAATCTTTTGATGTTTCCCCACGATCTTTGTCGCCACCCTTCCTTCTTGATTTCTCTGCAGCCATGAACTTCATGAATGGTTTCAACCGTTCAAAGGCTTCAAAGGCTTTACTTCTTTGGAGAAAGCGAGGCGGCTTCGAGAGAGTTAATGTGATCTTTGTAAGAATTACGCAAGCGAATCACGGACTATGAGAACCAAGGGATTCTCCCACGGACATGTACTGTGTGACATTAGAGATCTCGAGGAAGGGGAAGAGGTTATATGCATCCTCGGAAGATTTTGAAGATAAATCAGTTTGAAGACATTGACCTCATGATGTGAAGACATTCACTTATATGTTGAGAGTTGGTTCGGTTATGCGAATGCAGTGAATAAGTACAAGTGAGGAATCTAACTAGATATGAAGCTTAAGTGAATATACTAGGCGGTATGAGATCGGACATAATAGATCTAACATTGTATAGGAAGAAACCAATTTTGGTAAATAGGATGAATCTTTGAGGATAAAAAGATGGTAAAAATAGAGTTGTATTTACCACGAAGAACTCCTAGATGGGATAAATAGGAGGCCAGAAGTTCAATCCACCGTGCCCTAACTTGGCGACGGAGGACACCTCTGGCGGCGGAGAGGGCGATGTCGCGGCGGCGTGAGGCGGTGTCGGAGAAGTTCGGCAGCTAAGCGCTTCGTCGCCGGCGTCGTCGAGCTAGCGGTGGAGCTAGGGTTTTGATGAGGTGGAGAGGTGGAAGAAGGTTTTCTTTAACGTGGGGACATGTATTTATAAGGAAGTGTGCGGCAGCGCAATTACGTGGGTGCCTGGCGGTTCACATCTGAGGAGACGCGTGGCAAGCATGCAACATACTCGAGTTGTCCACGTTCCCCACGCGCCCGGAGTTTGTCGGATGGTCGTTCCGACTTCTCGGGTTTCAAACAATAAGGATGAATCATTTAAAAGCAGACTTAATGTTTGTCTTTGTATTCTGCTAGGGGCCTTGAGAGAAGACATTGACAGTTTCAATAGAATGCATATGATTTGGGCGAGATAGAGTTTGAGATAAAAGCATAGAGATTAGGGTCGATCACATTCACTTAGTTCAAAAGATTCAACCGGAAGGCGTAGCTATAAGTGAATCTTCTGTAGAGACGAAACACCGATATATATCGAAGCAATCAAATCAACACGATGAAGAAAATCATGAAGATAAGTTGAAGTTGAAGACAAACCAAATCTGGAAGACATTGCAAAAATAACGCCATGAGTGAAACACTTCAAGCGAGAGAAATTTGGTGGTGGTGTTACCCACCGTATAGGAAGTATTAGACCGGACACGGCGCACAATTATTGTGGCGCTCGAAATCAAATTCCATGTTAATGTATTCACACTCAAAATGTAAGTCTTCATTGATTGAAGATATACTTTACTTTGTGTTGCACATCTAAGTCATCAACATGCATAAGTGTTAGGATGTGTGCACGATCACAGGACATTTGAGGATTCAAGATATTTAGCTCACACCGTAACTTGCAAAACCTTTTCTCATCCAAGGGCTTTGTGAAGATAGGCGCAGATTGCTCTTGGTGTTGATGTGAATGATGTCAATATCTTTCTTCATGACATGATCTCACGAGAAAGTGATGGCCAATTTCAATGTGCTTTGTCTTAGTCTTTGGGTGGATTGTTGGCAATCTTGATGGCGCTTCGTTGTCGCGAAGAGAGTACTTGTTTGATTGATGCCATTGTCCTTGAGTTTGCTTCATCCATAGAAGCTGGCCTTTGAATCAGCGACAATGTATTGATTGATGGTTGAGAGTGATACAGTTTTGCTTCTTTGAAGACCCGGACAGACAATGATCGTCGAAGTGACATGTGCACGATGTAGACTTGCGATCCACCTTGTCACCGGCATAATCGCATCAGAGAATCCAACTAGATCAAATTTTGAGCCCTTCGATACCATAATCCAGTGTTGGCGTGTAAGCCAAATATCAAATTAACTTCACGGCTAAGTGATGCGATTCCTTTAGTGCCGCTTGGAATCGAGCACACATGCAAACACTAAGCATAATATCTGGCCTAGATGCACATAGGTAAGGTAAGGAACCAATCATGGAGTGGTATACCTTTTGATCGAACTCTTTATCATTGTCGTCGGGACCCAAATGGTGTTTGGCTGGCATTGGCGTCGTGTAACCTTTGCAATCTTGCATTCCAAACTTCTTCAGACAATCTTAGGTATTTTTCTTGAGATATGAAGATGCCATTCGTTTGCTGACGAATTTGAAGACCAAGGAAGAACTTCAGCTCACCCATCATGGACATCTGATATTGCTCTTGCATCATGTATATGTCGTCGTGAAGAGTGTGGGATCGAGGATCGAGTTTGAAGCCATTACTCTTGAAGTCTTTGATATCATACCAAGCCTTGAGGAGCTTGTTTGAGGCCATCTGATGCTGTTTAGCTTGTACACCATATCGGGGATGTTTTGGATCTTCAAAGCGGTGGTTGAAGCGGCATACTTCTTCTTCAATCTTGCCGTTGAAATGCACTCATCACATCCATTTGATGTAGCAAGATGTTGTGGTGGTTAGCATAGGCTAGCGATATCGAATAGCTTCAAGCCTAGCCGGGCAAATGTTTCATCGAAGTCAATTCCTTCAACTTGAGTATATCCTTGAGCGAGGCGTGCTTTGTTTAAACGACTTGACCATGCTCATCTTGCTTGTTTCGATATATCCATTTTGCCAATAATGTTATGCTTGCGTCAAGGCGCTTGCCAAGTTCGACATTGTTAAACAGGCTGTTGAAGTTCTTCTTGCATAGCTTGTATCCATTCGGTTCCATCTTGGCTTGACAACTTTCTTGGGTTACGATATTGACACAAAGAAAAGTGCCCACGAAATTTGCTAACTTTGTTGCTCTTGGCTAAATGGACCAGTGCATTGATGCTATCAATTATCTTCTCAATTTGTACTTCATTTGCAATTCGAGGATGAAGTGGGCGAAGACCTTGCTCTTCTTGATCATTGTCATCATTGGGAGGATTGTCTTGTGATGAGGACATCAATACCATTATTACACCCACAGCCCTGCTGCTATATCTTGGACCAATTACTAAAGCTCGCGCCGCCAACTAAATTACCGGTACTTTCGTTTCTTGGTAATGATTCTAATGTTCATGAGAATATGATCTTTGCCTAAATTGGATACATTTGTTTTGCTTACAAATGAGGGCCTAGCTTGGAGAAGGATGAACATTGGAGCAAGAACAATCATGGAGATGATGGAATGCGTAAGGAACAAACGGAGTTACAAGTGATGATTGAGGACTTTGAAGCCACCATAATCGGTGCATGAAGCCTTGGGCGAAATATACAAGATGCCACTTCATAAATTTCGTCTAGAGGCTATTCTAGAGTGCTGGCAGGGCCCATGTAATTTCGAAATACATAAGTATAGGCTATTTTTAGAGTTAGGTGTGTGTGGACAAACAAGAGATAGGGTTGATTTGGACCCCTCCACCAGGGCCGAAATTCCCCCTCTTCCTCCATATACAGCCCTTAGGGCACCGTTTAGAACTTTGGTTTTGTTTAGATTAAAAAGTTAGCCATAGCTGCAACTTGGCGTGCCGTTTGTGTTCAGCGACGGACAAAGGCGTCCGCAGAACCCCACCTTGATCAATAAAGCTTTCATCTTATATTACAATAACCAGATTGCAATCGGTTTCTTGCTTGTTCTTCGTTTGCTCTTGGGAAGCAGACCCTCGTGGTCGGTTGATCGTGCTCGGCGTGGTCAATAACCTCTAGTTGGTTTAGCGATTGCTAAGGCACGGCGTCCTTACGTTCGTAGTCGGATCGTCAAAATCGACTTACACCAAGCGAAATCCACCATCTCGTCGAAAAGGCGGGACACCTTGCCTCTATCATCTTGAGGTTGGTTAGGTGCGAGAAATGATAAGTTCCTCTTGGTACGTGCTTGAAGGCATGATTTCACCGATTCCCATCGACTTGATAGATTTCTTTGGCGGAGCTTCGTCTAGTGTATGGCGGGAGCTCTCTTTGTGAACCATTGGTTTCATCAATCATGCGTCCACAGTTTGACGATTTTGTAGAGGTAGAGGTTGAAGACTACGTAAGTGTGCGAGTCCTTGCCATAGCGAGCATGAAGCCTTCGTGAGCTTTAGGTGCAAATTTTGACTTGTGATGGGGATCCTTGATCTGCACCTAGCTCAAATACTCTAGTAGGCGACATTTGGCTTCTTGCGATGGGAGCTCATAGGATGTTTTGTTCGAAGCTTATGGATGTAAACACGGTTGATGGCGTCACATCTTATCAATTGCTTGAGGCCAAAACTTTCTTGGTGTCTTGTACTCGTCGAGCATTGTTGAGCCATCTCAATGAGGGTTCTATTCTTGCGCTCTCACGATGCCATTTCTTTGAGGTGTGTATGGGCGAAGAACTCATGAGTGATTCCCATTTATCGAGATAAAGATCAAGTCGGTGTTCTTGAACTTCGGTGCGTTGTCGCCGATATGCTTGATCTTGATGCCATAATTGTTCATGGCTCGATTGGCGGCGTCGAAGACATCTTGCACTTGATCTTGTAAATTATGTGCACCCATGTATATCTTGAGTAGTCATCAACAATGGCGAAGCCATAGAGACAAGCGGTTGTTGTGAGGTAGAGTAGTGAGTAGGGCCAAATAAGTCCATGTGTACTTATTCGAAGGGTTGAGATATCGTCATGATTGTCTTGAGGTGCTTTGTCCTAGTCATCTCCCGGCTTGAGCACTACACAAATGATCCTTCTTGAACTTGACACCCTCGATGCCTATGACATGCTTCTTCTTGGCGTGTGTGTAAGTTCCTCATGCTGCATGCCCGACCTCCGATGCGAATGCATTAGAAGCTTTTGCAAGAAGGCATATGGCAAATGGACTGTGAGAAATCTACCATGTATAGATCATCTTTCCTATATCCTTCAAAGACTAGAGACTTGTCAGATTCCATTAATCTTGTCACACCTGATTTTCATGCCACAACACTTAAGCTAAAAATCATGATAAAATGTGGTTTGACAAAAACTTTTGAGTGTGTTTGTCTTTGCTTTGATTGAATGTTTTGTGCTTTGTTTGCAAGTGCTCTAAAAATCAAATAAATCCTCCAACTCCTATACTTCATCTCCTTGCTCCAAACTCTTGAACCAATGATCATGCCATGTGTATAGGACATAAAAATATTTTCTTACAAAATGATTTGGCCAAATAGTATTTTCAAAATTTGTTTTCAAAAACCCTACGAATTGAGGTTTGCAAGTACTTAATTAAGGGCAACTTATCTTTCAATACCGTGAAGGCTTCTTCCGGTACCCCAAACAAAACACATCCTTCTTTGTAAGCTCATTGAGAGGTGCAAATGGTGCTGAAATCTCTCAAAAGCCTATAGAAACGAAGAGGCCAAGGAAATCCTCACTTGTGTGACCGCTTTGGGCTGCCCAACTCTCAATAGCTTCAATCTTGGCTTTATCAACTTCAATTCCTGTGGAGTAACAACATAGCCAAGAAAAGATACTCGGTCGGTGCAAAAGGTGCACTTCCCAAGGTTACCAAACAAACGGCATCACGAGAGCATTAAAAACAGCACGAATGTTCCAAATGTTCTTCCAAAGATTTGCTATAAATCAGATATCATCAAAATAGACTACCACAAATCGTCCAATGAAAGCACGAAACTTCGCTCATTAATCTCATGAAAGTACTAGGTGCATTAGTTAACCCAAAAGGCATGACTAACCACTCATATAATCCAAACTTAGTTTTAAATGTTGTTTTCCATTCATCTCCCAATTTCATACAATTTGATGGTATCCACTACGAAATCAACTTTGGAGAATATTGTAGAGCCACTAATTCATCAAGCATATCATCTAGCCTAGGAATAGGATGACGATAACGAATAGTAATATTATTAATGCCTCTACAATCAACACACATACGTGATGTACCATCCTTTTTCGCACTAGAATAATAGGAACAGACAAGGACTAAGGGATTCGCAGATATAACCTTTGTCGAGCAGCTCTGATTGACGATAATCTCCTTCGCTCCTCCGGATTGGTACGGATGGTGCCGGTTGGGTAATGATGCACCGGAATTAAGTCAATTTGATGCTCAATCCCTTGAATAGGTGGTAATCCGGCACGCCTTGTGGAAAGACGCCACTAACCCCGCAAAATGTTAGTGACAGAGGAGGCAAAGAGGAAGGCACGCCCTCGAATGCAAATAATGGCTCTTGCACACAAAAGCATAGCAAACAGATTTGCTAAAATCTAGCTCATCAATATCAGATTTAGTGGCAAGTAAACATGCACTTTTCAATTTAATTTGAACAAGTAGATGGTTTATTATTAGGCTTCATGTGTTGCTCAAATTCTTTTGCCACAATCTGATTTTCACTCTTATTTTTCTCCTGCTTTTGCTTTATTAGCTCTATTAATATCATCTTTCAAAATGGACTCAGGAGTCATAGGAAGCAAAGTAATATTTTTATCCTTATGAACAAGAGTATATGATTGTTTCTACCATGGTGTTAATTTTTATCAAATTGCCATGGTCTACCAAGTAAAAGGAACATGCTTGCATAGGTACCACATCACAATCAACATAATCAGATATGTAGAGATACTAAAATGCACACTACAGACGTGTTACCTTAACCTTGCACTGTTGTGAACCATTGGATGTAGTAAGGATGTGGATGTGGTCTTGTGGTGAGAGATAGCTTCTCCACCATATCCATGCTAGCCAATTTGTTGCAGCTCCCTCCATCTATGATGACGCCTAATAGAACGCTCCTTCACAACTCCCTTTGTATGAAACAAATTATGCCTCTGATTTTGCTCACATGTAACCTGACACTCAAAACACGTTGAGCAACTAAACATTCATACCCAAGATCTTCAAGAGCCATGTATTGTGTCTCATGATCTAATCATCTCCACCGTGTTCCTCATGTGTAATAAGAGCCAAAGTCTCTCATCATAGTCACTAGCGGACTCATACCCACCATCCTCGAGAGCAATCATCACACGCTGAGATTTGCATTCTCTCGCAAAATGTCCTCTTCCTTACAACGACGACAAATAATATCACTTGTGTGCCCTATTGACGCCTATAGAAGAAGAAGAGCTCTGGCAGCCTGAGTGTGTGCTCTTGGCGATAGTGGTGGTTGTGCCTCGCTTCTTGTATCACGGTTGGAGGTGGCACCTGAAGGAGGTGATGGTGCAGGGAAGTAGATGATGCACGTGGTGTCCATGATGAAGGTCGACTGCAAGAAAGTTAGTCGCGCAATGCATCGATCCTCGACTTCACGTTCAACTTTACAAGCAAGATGGAATAAACGAGTGATATTATTATAATCCTTATAGTCTAGAATGGTCCGAATCTCTATTTAATCCACCCGTAAAACGTGCAAGCATAGCTTCATTCTCTCAACAATACCACATCTAATCAAGCCAGTTTGTAATTCCGATAATATTCTTCTACAGAATTTTTCCTTGTCTTAAGCGCTGCAATTTTTGAAGTAATTCACGTTGATAATATGGTGGAACCCAACGAGTACGATAGCAGTTTTCAAAGCAGCCCAAGTATGTGAACAGGATATAATCGACAATGTTCGGACCACCAAACACATGCAAAGCTAGTGAAAGCACAAACAGAAGAGAACACGCTCTCCTCGGATATTGTAAACATGTAAATCGTTGTTCAGTTTCTAACTCCCAAATAAGATATATATCGTGAACATATCTACCCTCAAATGGTGGAATATTCAATTTCAGTTTATGATAGAGGCAGAGGTGTCCGCTTTCGATGAGATGGTGGATTTCGCTTTGGTGGAAGTCGACTTTGACGATCCGACCATAGCGTGCATGAGGACGCCGCCTTTAGCAATCGCTAAACCAACTCCGAGAGGTTATTGACCACCACGAGCACGATCAACCGACCACGAGGGTCTATTTCCGCGAGCAAACGAAGAACAAGCAAGAAACTGAGATTGCAACTGGATATTGCTAATATAAGATGAAAGCTTTATTGATCAAGGTGGGGTTCTGTGACGCTTTGTCCGGTCGCTTGAACACAAACGAGGTACGCGGTTGCAGCTATGGCGTAACTTTTGATCTAAACAAAACCTAAGTCTAAACGGTGCCCTAAGGGCTGATATATATGGAGGAAGAGGGGTGAATTTCGTGGCCCTTGGTGGAGGGTCCAAACTAACCCTATCTCTTGTTTCCCACACATGGACTCTAAAAATAGCCTATACTAATGTATTTCGAAATTACATGGGCTGGCCAATAATAAGGTGACGCAGACCTAGAATAGCCTATGGACGAATATTATGAAGTGGCATCTTGTATATTTCGTCCAAGGCTTCATGCACTCATTATGGTGGCTTCAAAGTCCTGAAATCATCACTTGTAACTCCATTCTTGTCCTCTTATGCATGCCATCATCTCCATGCTGGTTCTTGCTCCAATGTTCATCCTTCTCCAAGCTAGGCCCTACATTTGTAAGCAAAACAAATGTATCCAATTTAGGCAGCGCCATATTCTCATGAACATTAGAATCATTACCAAGAAACGAAAGTACGTAATTTAGTTGATGGCATGCGAGCTCTAGTAATTGGTCCAAGATGTATAGCAGCAGGGCTGGGTGTAACAATGGTATTGATGTCCTCATCATCCTCCCTTCTTGAAATGAAGTCGCCCTCGACGGAAGTTCATCTTCCTCACCCAAATATGGCTTCAAATCTGCAATGTTAAAAGTGGACTAACCCCAAAATCTGCAGCAGCTCAAGTTTATATGCATTATCATTTACTTTCTCCAACACCTTAAAGGGACCAGCAAGACGTGGCATTAGCTTTGATTTATGCAAATCAGAAATCTATCCTCACGCAAATGTAACCAAACAAGATCTCCTGTGCAAACACAACATGTTTTCTACCCTTATCTCCAAAGAAGTTTATATTTAGCATTCATACGCTCAATGTTTTCCTTAGTTAACTCATGCATTTTTAAAATCAATTCAGACGTTCTTTAGCATCAAAATTAACCTTCTCCAAGATGGAAGAGGCAACAAATCAATAGGTGCACGAGGTAGGAAACCATACACAACTTCAAAAGGGCACATCTTAGTAGTAGAATGCAACGAACGATTATAAGCAAATTCAATATGAGGCAAGCATTCCTCCCACATTTTCTTATTTTTCTTTAGAACAGCCCTAAGCATAGTAGACAATGTTCTATTGACTACTTCAGTTTGTCCATCGCTTTGGGGTGACAAGTAGTACTAAAAGCAGTTTAGTCCCCAACTTAGCCCATAAACATCTCCAAAAGTGGCTAAGAAATTTAGTATCACGATCTGAAACAATAGTATTTGGCACACCATGCAAGTTTAATAATTTCACAAAGAACAAATCAGCAACATTGACAAAGATCATCGCTTTTATGACATGGTATAAAGTGTGCCATTTTCAGAATCTATCCACGACAACAAATATGTTATCCTCCCTTCTTTGTTCTAGGTAAACCTAAAACAAAGTCCATCGATATATCCTCCCAAGGAACACTAGGTACAGCAAAGGCATATATAAACCATGAGGATTGAGTCGTGACTTAGCTTTTTGACATGTAGTGCAATGAGCAATAAAACGCCAACATCCCGCCTCATCTTTGGCCAAAAGAAATGTGTAGCAAGTACCCTCCGCCTTCTTCACGCCAAAGTGTCCCATTAGTCCTCCTCCATCGCCTCCAACAACAAAAGACTAACGGAGCTAGCTGGAATGCATAGCTTGTTAGCACGAACACAAACCCATCATTAACGACAAACTTGTTCCATGTTCTTCCTTCTTACAATCTGCAATACATCTTTAAAATCAGCATCATGCACATATTGATCTTTGATGGTCTCCAAACCAAATATTTTGAAGTCAAGTTGTGAAAGCATAGTATAGCATTTAGACAATGCATCAGCAATAACATTTTCTTTACCCTTCTTGTGTTTAATGACATAAGGGAAAGTCTCAATGAATTCAACCCATTTAGCATGTCACGATTCAGTTTAGCTTGACTTTTAATATGTTTCAAAGATTCATGATCGTAATGTATAACAAATTCTTTGGGCCATAAATAATGTTGCCATGTTTCTAAAGTCCAACAAGAGCATATAATTCTTTATCATAAGTAGAATAATTCAGACTAGGCCCACTCAATTTTTCGTAAAAGTATGCAAGGTTTGCCATCTTGTAATAACACACCTCCTAATCCAATTCCACTAGCATCACATTCAAGCTCAAAAGTCTTAGTAAAATCGAAGTTGGAGTAAAGGAGCATGTGTCAACTTATCTTTCAACACCGTGAAGGCTTCTTCCGTATGCGGTACCCCAAACAAAAGGCACATCCTTCTTTGTAAGCTCATTGAGAGGTGCAGCAATGGTGCTGAAATCTCACAAAACGCCTATAGAAACCAGCGAGGCCAAGGAAACTCCTCACTTGTGTGACTGCTTTGGGCTGCGCCAACTCTCAATAGCTTCAATCTTGGCTTTATCAACTTCAATTCCTCGTGGAGTAACAACATAGCCAAGAAAAGATACTCTCGGTGCAAAAGGTGCACTTCCCAAGGTTACCAAACAAGACGGCATCACGAGAGCATTAAAACAGCACGAAATGTTCCAAATGTTCTTCCAAAGATTTGCTATAAATCAAGATATCATCAAAATAAACTACCACAAATCGTCCAATGAAAGCACGTAAACTTCGCTCATTAATCTCATGAAAGTACTAGGTGCATTAGTTAACCCAAAAGGCATGACTAACCACTCATATAATCCAAACTTAGTTTTAAATGCTGTTTTCCATTCATCTCCCAATTTCATACGAATTTGATGGTATCCACTACGCAAATCAACTTTGGAGAATATTGTAGAGCCACTCAATTCATCAAGCATATCATCTAGCCTAGGAATAGGGTGACGATAACTAATAGTAATATTATTGATGCCTCTACAATCAACACACATCGTGACGTACCATCCTTTTTCGCACTAGAATAATAGGAACAGCACAAGGACTAAGGGATTCGCGATATAACCTTTGTCGAGCAGCTCCTCGACTTGACGATAATCTCCTTCGCTCCTCCGGATTGGTACGGTATGGTGCACGGTTGGTAATGATGCACCGAATTAAGTCAATTTGATGCTCAATCCCTCGAATAGGTGGTAATCCTGTGGCACGCCTTGTGGAAAGACGCCGAACTCCTGCAAAATGTTAGTGACAGCAGGGGCAAAGAGGAAGGCACGCCCTCGAATGAAAATAATGCCTCTTTGCACACAAAAGCATAGCAAATAGATTTGCCAAAATCTAGCTCATCAATATCAGATTGGTGGCAAGTAAACATGCACTTTTCAATTTAATTTCGTAAAACAAGAGATGGTTTATTATTAGTCTTCATGTGTTGCTCAAATTCTTTTGCCACAATCTGATTTTCACTCTTATTTTTCTCCTGCTTTTGCTTTATTAGCTCTATTAATATCATCTTTCAAAATGGACTCGGAGTCATAGGAAGCAAAGTAATATTTTATCCTTATGAACAAGAGTATACCGATTGTTTCTACCATGGTGTCTGAATTTTATCAAATTGCCATGGTCTACCAAGTAACAAGGAACATGCTTGCATAGGTACCACATCACAATCAACATAATCAGCATATGTAGAGATACTAAAATGCACACGAACAGACGTGTTACCTTCACCTTGCGCTGTTGTTGAACCATTGGATGTAGTAAGGATGTGGATGTGGTCTTGTGGTGAGAGATAGCTTCTCCACCATCTCCATGCTAGCCAAGTTGTTGCAGCCCCTCCATCTATGATGACGCCTGAATAGAACGCTCCTTCACAACTCCTTTGTATGGAACAAATTATGCCTCTGATTTTGCTCACTTGTGTAACTGCACACTCAAAACACGTTGAGCAACTAAACATTCATACCCAAGATCTTCAAGAGCCATGTATTGTGTCTCATGATCGTAATCATCTCCACCGTGTTCCTCATGTGTAATAAGAGCCAAAGTCTCCTCATCATAGTCACTAGCGGACTCATACCCACCATCCTCAGAGCAATCATCACACGCTGAGATTTGCATTCTTTCAAAATGTCCTCTTCCCTTACAACGACGACAAATAATATCACTTGTGTGCCCTGCTGACGCCATGGAAGAAGAGCTCGGCAGCCCAGCAGGTGTGCTCTTGGCGATAGTGGTGGTTGTGCTCGCTTTCTTGTATCACGTTGGAGGTGGCACCTAAAGGAGGTGATGGTGCAGGAAGTAGATGATGCAGTGGTGTCCATGATGAAGGTCGACCTGCAGAAAAGTTAGTGCGCCGCCAATGCCTGCCGATCCAGACTTCACGCTCAGCTTTACAAGCAAGATGGAATAAACGAGTGATATTATTATAATCCTTATAGTCTAGAATGGTCTCAATCTCTATTTAATCCACCTGAAAACGTGCAAGCATAGCTTCATTCTCCTCAACAATACCACATCTAATCAAGCCAGTTTGTAATTCCCGATAATATTCTTCTACGAATTTTTCCTTGTCTTAAACGCTGCAATTTTTGAAGTAATTCACGTTGATAATATGGTGGAACCCAACGAGTACGCATAGCAGTTTTCAAAGCAGCCCAAGTAGCTGGAACAGATATAATCTACAATGTTCGACCACCAAACACATGCAAAGCTAGTGAAAGCACAAACAAAGCAGGAACACGCCTCCTCGTGATATTGTAAACATGTAAATCGTTGTTCAGTTTCTAACTCCCAAGTAAGATATATATCAGAACATATCTACCCTCAAATGGTGGAATATTCAATTTCAGTTTAGGGAGATGGTCATGATCTCGCACTGAGGGGAGCCCTAGCATTGCCATTATTTGCATGTGGACGACCGTGGTTGTGGTGCTGGTGGTTGCACGTAGTTCGATGTTGATCAACCTCATCCTCATAATCTCCCATATAATCATCCTCGCGTACCAAAGACAGCAGAGGCAGGAGCCAAAGAAGCACCAACAGCAGAGGCCGCACTGAATTTTGTCCTGCTCTCAATAGGAACACGCCGAGCTCGGCCCATACCGATTCTGAAGGGGCGAAGTTGTTGTCTGCAGAGGTGCGATAGGTGCAGCGCGGTGGTTGTGGAAAACGCGCGAGCAATTCATCAAACTTGCTATCAAGCTTTGTTTCAAACGCCTCTCAATGCCATCTATCTTCTCCATGGCCTCACAAATTGTTTACCACATCTTGCACCTGCCCACTCATCATTTGCTGAAATTTATCATGTAGCTGTTTGTCGTCATGTTCTCCCAATACCTGCCGGATTGTGATCCTGCCATGGTTAGCAGCAATAGAAACACACAAGAATATGATCCCTCGACTACTAACAAGGTGGTGGTGGGTGTCACAAACCGCAAGCAAATCTCAAATTCTTACCGTCTTACCCAGAAGAAAGGGTGATCGCAAACCGTGTAATCAAAACTCAAAAGCTTGGATAGAGCGATTGCGTGGAGAGTCAAACGCACGACGAGATGTATGTGGAGCTGGAAGGCTTATAATATGGTAGCAAAAGGGTCAAGAATAATCAAATCGAGATGCAAAGTTGAATAAACGCCAACGACGCAGATCATGCGTTGGTCCTAGGCTAGACCGTTAGAGACGCGAGCCTAGAACACTAACAAAATCACGGCACTGCACGTAATCAAAGGAAAAGCACACTCTGAATTTTTTTTTTTTTTTGTTTTTTTTTTTTTTCGCTTTTTTTTTTTTTTGCTTTTTTTTAAAAATCACTATAATGGCAGTGTCTCAAAACTCTTCCGTGTCAAACGACAGATGGGCACGAAATTTTTCGACCAAATTTTTTTTTTTTGACGCGACCCAAAACCGAAACGGGTCAAAAAACTTTCTATAATGGCGATCGCTCAATACGCTTAGAAACACCTAAAATAGGATAGCGAAAATTTTTATCCCGTGCTTTTGGAAAATTTTGGGCCTAAACGAGGGTGGTTTCTGACTTTTTTTTTTTTGGAAACCAACCTCTTCTACTGACGCAAAAGATTGCTGAATCCAAACCTACTCGAAAGGAAACACGAATCGAATTTAGATGGATCCCAAAACAAATCAATATGCAAGGAACTCGGATTGGTGGTGGATATATGGTGGTGGTATATGGCAACGTGGTGGTATATGGCAGCGTGGTGGTATATGGATACGGATTAGCGATGGCAGGATAAGCGGTGGTGGTAGATGGCGGGACGATGATGATGGTGCGGCGGCGTGACAACTTATGACCGAACTCAAACTCTAAAAGACTAGACTCTAAGACCAGCAACTAGACACGCATTTATGCAACCGCAAATTCAACAACGCAAATACGTAAAAGATTATGCAAAGGCTCGATTGGTTCTGGATATGATGACCTAACCCTAATTTTTTTTTTTGAAACCAACCTCTTCTACTTGACGGAAAAGATTGCTGGAATCCAAACCTACTGCATAGGAAACACGAATCGGAAAACTAGATGGATCCCAAAACAAACCTAATATGCAAGGGACTCGATTGGTGGTGGATATATGGTGGTCGATGGCGCGGTGGTGATATATGGCGCGTGTGGTGGTAGATGGATACGGATTAAGCGGTGGCGGATAAGCGGTGGTGGTAGATGGCGGTGCGATGATAATGAGTGCGGCGAAGCTGACAACTTATGACCGAACTCAAACTCTAAAAGACTAGACTCTAAGACCAAGAACTAGACACGCACGATGCAACCCAAATTCAACAATGCAAATACGTAAAAGATTATGCAAAGGCTCAGATTGGTTCTGGATATGATGAACTAACCCTAATTTTTTTTTTGTGGCTTTTTCGTGGATCTGTAGGTATGAAGAAGACTCGATCTAAACTACTGAAAATCGTAAAATCTCACCGAGCAACCCGGAAATCGATACAACTTGATAGAGGCGAGGTGTCCCGCTCTTCGATGAGATGGTGGATTTCGCTTTGGTGGAAGTCGACTTTTGACGATCCGACTACGAAGCGAGGACGCGCGCTACTTAGCAATCGCTAAACCAACTCCGAGAGGTTATTGACGCACGAAGCACGATCAACTCCGACCACGAGGGTCTATTTCCTCGAGCAAACGAAGAACAAGCAAGAAACCGAGATTGCAATCTGATATTGCGAATATAAGATGAAAGCTTTATTGATCAAGGTGGGGTTCTTGGACGCTTTGTCTCGTCGTTGAACACAAACGAGGTACGCCAAGTTGCAGCTATGGCGAACTTTTGATCTAAACAAAACCCAAGTCTAAACGGTGCCCTAAGGGCTGTATATATGGAGGAAGAGGGGTGAATTTCGTGGCCCTTGGTGGAGGGGTCCAAACTAACCCTATCTCTTGTTTCCCCACACATACGGACTCTAAAAATAGCCTATACTAATGTATTTCGAAATTACATGGGCTGGCCCAATAATAAGGTGACGACACCTAGAATAGCCTATGGACGAATATTATGAAGTGGCATCTTGTATATTTCGTCCAAGGCTTCATGCACTCATTATGGTGGCTTCAAAGTCCCGAAATCATCACTTGTAACTCCATTCTTGTCCCCTTATGCATGCCATCATCTCCATGCTGGTTCTTGCTCCAATGTTCATCCTTCTCCAAGCTAGGCCCTACATTTGTAAGCAAAACAAATGTATCCAATTTAGCGCGCCATATTCTCATGAACATTAGAATCATTACCAAGAAACGAAAGTACGTAATTTAGTTGGCGTCTGAGCTCTAGTAATTGGTCCAAGATGTATAGCATGGAGGGCGTGGGTGTAACAATGGTATTGATGTCCTCATCGCTTTAGGGAGATGGTCATGATCTCGTCACGAGGGGAGCCCTAATATTGCCATTATTTGCATGTGGACGACCTGGTGGTTGTGGTGCTGGTGGTTGCACGTAGTTCGATGTTGATCAACCTCATCCTCATAATCGCCCACATACTCATCATCCTCCTCGTACCACCAGCAGCAGAGAGGAGCCAAAGAAGCACCACAAGAGCAGTGCGCACCAGAATTTTGTCCTGCTCAATAGGAACACGCTGAGCTGGCCCATCTGATTCGGAAGGGGCGTAGTTGTTGTCGTTCTGAGAGGTGCGATAGGTGCAGTGGCGGTGGTTGTGGAAAAGCCGAGCAATTCATCAAACTTGCTATCAAGCTTTGTTTCAAACGCTTCTCAATGCCATCTATCTTCTCCATGGCCTCGCAAATCTGTTTACCACATCTTGCACTCGTCCACTCATCATTTGCTGAAATTTATCATGTAGCTGTTTGTTCGCCATGTTCTCCGGCGGTCTACTCGCTTGTGATCCCGCCATGGTTAGCAGCAATAGAAACACACAAGAATATGATCCTACAGACTACTAACAAGAGGTGGTGGTGGGTGTCACAAACCGTCAAGCAAATCTCAAATTCTTACCGTCTTTACCAAGAGCAAGGTGATCGGCAACCGCTGTAATCAAAACTCTCAAAAGCTTGGATAGAAGCGATTGCGTGGAGAGTCAAACGACGAGATGTATGTGGAGCTGAAGGCTTATAATATGGTAGCAAAAGGGTCAAGAATAATCAATTCAGAGATGCAAAGTTGAATAAACGCTCAACGACGGTAATGTGCTGGTCCTAGGCTAGATCGTAGAGACGCGAGCCTAGAACACTAACAAAATCACGCTCGCACGTAAACAAGGGAAAAGCACACTCAATTTTTTTTCGCTTTTTTTTTTGCTTTTT
>JAHHZJ010010624.1:0-15930 GCA_021437245.1 Aegilops speltoides
TAAGCACGTGTGGGCGAATGGCGCAACACCTCGGTCAAGAAAACACGTCATGCGCCCCGGGTTCGCAACTACGAAATCACTCCGGGCGCAAAGCAGTAATAGTCCATGAAATGGGCTGAATCGGCCAAAAGCTGTGAGTGTTGATGACCGACACGTCGCGCACCGGGGTTCGTTAATCGTGAAATCACTCGAGACCCCAAAACAGTGAGTAATAGTCCATGAAGCGGGCCAGAATCGGCCAAGACTATGAGTGTTGATAACAGAGGCGTAAGCGCCCAGGGGTTCGTTAATCATAAATCACTCAGGACACCAAAGCGGTGAGTAATACTCCATGAAGCGACCGAATCAGCGGCGAGAGTGTTGATGACCGACACGTAAGCGCACCGAGGGTTCGTTAATCATGGAAATCACTCGGGACCCCAAAACAGGTGAGTAATAGTCCACGAAGCGGGCGAATCGGCCAAAAGCTGTATTTATTGGTGACCAGAACGTACGCGCACCCATGGGTTCGTTAATCATGAAATCACTCCGGGACCCCAAAGCGGTGAGTAATAGTCCATGAAGCAGGGAAAATCGGGCAAAGCTGTGAGTGTTGATGACCGACCGCAATCACACCTTGGGATCAACACTACG
The DNA here is from genome assembly GCA_021437245.1 of Aegilops speltoides. Taxonomy (NCBI): domain Eukaryota; kingdom Viridiplantae; phylum Streptophyta; class Magnoliopsida; order Poales; family Poaceae; genus Aegilops; species Aegilops speltoides. The sequence continues at coordinate 634 of JAHHZJ010010624.1, forward strand.
AAATCACTCCTGGACCCCAAAGAGAGTAATAGTCCAAGCGGGACTGAATCGACCAAAAGCGTGAGTGGTGCTTGACCGACACGTAAACACAAACGGGGTTAGTTAATCGTGGAAATCACTCGAGACCCCAAAAAATGAGTAATAGTCCATGGAGCGGGCGAGAATCAGCGAAAACTATGAGTGTTGATGACCAACACGTAATCACACCTTGGGTTCAACAACTACGGAAATCACTCCTGGACCCCAAAGCGAGTAATAGTCCACAAGCGGGCCTGAATCGGCCAAAGCTGTGTGTGTTGATGACCGACACGTCGCGCACCAGGGTTAGATTAATCGTGAAATCACTCCGAGAACCCAAAAGCAGTGAGTAATAGTCCATGAAGCGGGCAGAATCGGCCAAAGCGTGAGGTTGATGGCCAACGTACGCACCGGGGTTAGTTAATCGTGAAATCACTCCGAGACCCCAAAATAGTGAGTAATAGTCCGAAACATGCGGAATGGGACAAAAGCTGTGAGTGTTGATGGTGACACACAACAGGCCAAAATCGGCCAAAATTGTGAGTGTTGATGACCGACACATAGCGCACCCCGGGTTCAGCAACTACGGAAATCACTCCTGGACCCCAAAGCAGGGAGTAATAGTCCGCAAGCAGGCCAAAATCGGCAAAGCTGTGAGTGTTGATGACCGACACGATGGCGCCCCGCCGGGTTCAGCAACTACGAAATCACTCTGGGCGCCAAAGCGAGTAATAGTCCATGAAGCGGGCTGAATCGGCCAAAGCTGAGTGTTGATGGCCGACCGTACGCACCCGGGTTAGTTAATCGTGGAAATTACTCGAGACCCCAAAGCAGGTGAGTAATAGTCCATGAAGCGGGCGAATCGCAAAAGCTGTGAGGTTGATGGCCGACACGTCGCGCACCGGGGTTAGTTAATCGTGAAATCACTCGAGACCACAAAATAGTGAGTTATAGTTCGAAGCGTGCGAATGGGACAAAAGCTGTGAGTGTTGATGGTGACATGTAAATGCACCGGGATTCGTTAATCATGGAAATCACTCCGGGACCCCAAAGCGAGTGAGTAATAGTCCGCGAAGCGGGCCAAAATCGGCCAAGGCGTGAGTGTTGATGACCGACACGTAGCAGCGCCCTTGGGTTCGTTAATCGTGGAAATCATTCAGGGACCCCAAAGCAGTGAGTACTAGTCCACAAAGCGGTGAAGAATCGGCCAAAACTATGAGTGTTGATGGCCGACACGAAGCGTGACCGGGGTTCGTGTCGTGGAAATCATTGCGGGACCCCAAAGCTGTGAGTAATAGTCCGAAATGGGCGAGAATCGACCAAAACCGTGAGTGTTGATGACCAAACCGTAAGCGCCACAAGGCGGTGAGTAACGAGTCCATAAGCGGGCGAATCGGCCAAAATTGTGAGTGTTGATGGCCGACACGGAAACTCACCCGCGATTAGTTAATCGTGGAAATCACTCGGGACCACAAAGCGGTGAGTAATAGTCCACAAAATGGGCGAGAATCGGCCAAAAGCTGTGAGTGTTGATGACCGACCGTAAGCAGACGCGAGGTTAGTTAATCATAAATCACTCGGGGACCCCAAAGCGGTGAGTAATAGTCCATGAAGCGGGGCGAGAATCGGCCAAAATTGTGAGTGTTGATGACCGTCGTAAACTCACCACAGGGTTTGCTAATCATGGAAATATCTTGGGACGCAAAACAGTGAGCAATAGTCCACAAGCGGGCGAGAATCGGCCAAAGCTGTGAGTGTTGATGGCCGACACATACGCGCGCAGGGTTTGTTAATCATGGAAATCACTCTGGTACCCCAAAGCGGTGAGTAATAGTCCTCGAAGCGGGGCCTAGAATCGGCCAAAACTATGAGTGTTGATAGCGAGACATAAGCGCACCACGAGGTTTGTTAATCATAAATCACTCCGGGACCCCAAAGCGGTGAGTAATAGTCCACAAGCGGGCGAATCGGCCAAAACTATGAGTGTTGATGGCCGAGCACATAACGCATCCGGGTTCATTAATCATGAAGATCACTCTGGTACCCCAAAACAGTGAGTAATAGTCCTCGAAGCGGGCGAGAATCGGCCAAAGCGTGAGTGTTGATAACAAGGGCGTAGCGCACCGCAGGGCTCGTTAATCATGGAAATCACTCTGGGACCCCAAAGCAGTGAGTAATAGTCCATGAAGCGGCCGAGAATCATGGCGAGAGTGTTGATGGCCGACACGTCGCGCACCACGGGGTTCGTTAATCATGAAATCACTCGGGACCCCAAAACGGTGAGTAATAGTCCACAAGCGGGCGAGAATCGAAATGGCTGTGATTATTGGTGACCGACACGTCGCGCACCCATGGGTTCGTTAATCATAAATCACTCGGGACCCCAAAGCAGTGAGTAATAGTCCATGAAGCAGGAAAATCGGGCAAAAGCTGTGAGTGTTGATGGCCAAACCGCAATCACACCTTGGGATCAACACTACGAAATCACTCTGGACCCCAAAGAGAGTAATAGTCCGCAAGCGGGCCTGAATCGACCAAAAGCTGTGAGTGGTGCTTGACCGACACGTAAACACAAACCGGGGTTAGTTAATCGTTGAAATCACTCTGAGACCCCAAAAAGTGAGTAATAATCCATGGAGCGGGCAGAATCAGCCAAAAGCTGTGAGTGTTGATGACCGACACGTAATCACACCTTGGGTTCAACAACTATAAATCACTCCTGGACCCCAAAGCGAGTAATAGTCCACAAGCGGGCCTGAATCGGCCAAAAGCTGTGTGTGTTATGACCGACACGTCGCGCACCGAGGTTACGTTAATCGTGGAAATCACTCGAGAACCCAAAACAGTTAGTAATAGTCCATGAAGCGGGCAGAATCGGCCAAAACTGTGAGGTTGATGACCGACATATAGCGCACCGGGGTTAGTTAATCGTGAAATCACTCCAAGACCACAAAATAGTGAGTAATAGTCTAGAAACCTGCGGAATGGGACAAAAGCGTGAGTGTTGATGGCCGACCGTAAGCAGGCCAAAATCGGCCAAAACGTGAGTGTTGATGACCGACCGTCAGCGCGCCCGGGTTCATCAACTCGAAATCACTCCGGACCCCAAAGCAGTAATAGTCCACAAGCGGGCGAATCGGCCAAAATTGTCGATGTTGATGACCGACCGTAAGCGCACCCATGGGTTCGTTAATCGTGAAATCACTCAGGACCCCAAAGCGGTGAGTAATAGTCCATGAAGCAGGGCAAAATCGGCCAAAAGCGTGAGTGTTGATGACCGACCCGTAATCACACCTTCGGGTTCAACACTACGAAATCACTCTGGACCCCAAAGAGAGTAATAGTCCATGAAAGCGGGCTGAATCGACCAAAAGCTGTTAGTGTTCTTGACCGACACGTAAACACACCTCGTGGTTCGTTCATGAAATCACTCGAGACCCCAAAAATGAGTAATAGTCCATGAAGCAGGGCAAAATCGGCCAAAAGCGTGAGTGTTGATGACCGACCGTAATCACACCTTCGGGTTCAACAACTACGGAAATCACTCCTGGACCCCAAACAGAGTAATAGTCCCGCAAGCGGGCTGAAATGGCCAAAACTGTAGTGTTGATGACCGACACGTAAGCGCACCGGGGTCCATTAATCGTGAAATCACTCGAGAACTCAAAACAGTGAGTAATAGTCCATGAAAGCGGGCGAGAATCGGCCAAAAGCGTGAGGTTGATGGCCGACCGTCGCGCACCCGGGTTAGATTAGCGGTAAATCACTCGAGACCCCAAAATAGTGAGTAATAGTCCGAAGCGTGCGAATGGGACAAAACTGTGAGTGTTGATAACCGACATGTAAGCGCACCCGGGATTCGTTAATCATGGAAATCACTCCGGGACCCCAAGGCGGTGAGTAATAGTCCATGAAAGCGGGCCAAAATCGGCCAAATTAGTGTTGGTGACCGTCGTAGCGCCCCGGGTTAGTTAATCGTGGAAATCATTCGGGACCCCAAAACAGTGAGTAATAGTCCACAAAATGGTGAAGAATCGGCCAAAATTGTGAGTGTTGATGACCGACCGTAAACTCACCCGGGATTAGTTAATCGTGAAATCACTCGGGACCCCAAAAGAGTGAGTAATAGTCCATGAATGGGGCAAAATCGCAAAAGCTGTGAGTGTTGATGACCGACATGTAATCACACCTTGGGTTCAGCAACTACTGAAATCACTCCTGGACCCCAAAACAAAAGTAATAGTCCACAAGCGGGCCTGAATCGGCCAAAGCGTGATCTTGATGGCCGACCGTGCGCACCGGGTTAGTTAATCGTGAAATCACTCGAGACCCCAAACAGTGAGTAATAGTCCATGAAGCGGGTCAGAATCGGCCAAAACTATGAGGTTTATGACCGACCGTCGCACCACAGGATTAGTTAATCATGGAAATCACTCCGGGACCCCAAAGCAGTGAGTAATAGTCCGAAAGCGGGCCAAAATCGGCCAAAGCGTGAGTGTTGATGACCGACAAAGTAGCGCCCCAGTTAGTTAATGTGGAAATCATTCGGGACCCCAAAACAATGAGTAATAATCCACAAAGCGGTGAAGAATCGGCCAAAGCTGAATGTTGATGACCGACACGCGTACCGGGGTTCATTAATCGTGGAAATCATTGCGGGACCCCAAAATTGTGAGTAATAGTCCGGAAATGGGGAGAATCGACCAAAACCATGAGTGTTCATGACCGACATGTAAGTGCACCTTGCGGTTCAACAACTACGAGGAATCGCCGGGACCCCAAAGCGGTGAAATGTGATCCACGAAGCGGGCGAGAATCGGCCAAAATTTTGAGTCTTGATGACCGACCGTAAACTCACCGGGATTAGTTAATCGTGAAATCACTCCGGGACCACAAAACAGTGAGTAATAGTCCCGAAGCGGGCCAGAATCGGCCAAAAGCTGTGAGTGTTGATGACCGACACGTAAGCGGGCGAGGGTTCGTTAATCATGTAAATCACTCGGGACCGCAAAACAGTGAGCAATAGTCCCGAAGCGGGCCAAAATCGGCCAAACTGTGAGTGTTGATGACCGACACATAGCGCACCCCAGGTTCGTTAATCATGGAAATCACTCTGGTACCCCAAAGCGGTGAGTAATAGTCCTCGAAGCGGGGCGAAATCGGCCAAAAGCTGAGTGTTGATAACGAGACATAAGCGCACACGAGGTTCGTTAATCATAAATCACAGGGACCCCAAAGCAGTGAGACACGTAATCACACCTTGGGTTCAACACTTATGAAATCACTCCTGGACCCCAAAGCAGAGAGAAATAGTTCACGAAAGCAGGCCACAATCAGCCCAAAGCTGTGTGTTTGATGGCCGACACATAAATGCATCCGAGATTAGTTAATCATAAATCACTCGGTACCCCAAAACAGTGAGTAATAGTCCTCAAAGCGGGCGAGAATCGGCCAAGCGTGAGTGTTGATACAAGGGCGTAAGCAACACGGGGTTAGTTAATCATAAATCACTCCGGGACCCCAAAAGCAGTGAGTAATAGTCCATAAAGCGGGCGAATCAGCGAGAGTGTTGATTACCGACACGTACCGCGGTTAGTTAATCATAAATCACTCCAAGACCCCAAAACAGTGAGTAATAGTCTAAGCGGGCGAATCGAAAAGCTGGGACTATTGGTGGTGAGGAGTCTGGACTAGGGGTGTCGGATAGCGGACTATCAATATCGCGGACTCCTAGACTACGAAGATAGAAGATTGAAGACTCCGGCTCGTGTCAGGAAGGTACTTTACTTGGCGTGGAAGGCAAGCTTGTCTGGATATGTAGATCTCCTACCATTGTAACGACTACTGTGTAACCCTAGCCTCTCCGGTGTCTATATAAAGCTGGAGGGCTTTAGTCCGTAGGACACAACATTACATCTCAACAATCATACCATAGGCTAGCTTCTAGGGTTTAGCCTCCTTGATCTCGTGGTAGATCTACTCTTGTACTACCCATATCATCAATATTAATCAAGCGGGGCGTAGGGTATTACCTCCATCGAGAGGGCCGAACACAGGTAAAAACATTGTGTCCTAGCCTCCTGTTACCATCCGCCTAGGCGCATAGTTGGGACCCCCTACCGAGATCCGCGGTTTGACACCGACAATGGTGCTTTCATTGAGAGTTCCTCTGTGTCATCATCGATAGGCTCGATGGCTTCTTCAACTTTCAGCTGTCGAGGAGAGACCTTTCCCCGGACGAGTCTTCGTGTCGCGGCTTTGCCTTGTGGGCCAACTCTCTTGGCCATCTGGAGCAGATCAAGCTCGCCCCTGGCGTCGAGTCGATTCGAAGCCTAAACTTCCGGCCGATGGCCGTGGAGACTTGATCTTGACGGACTCGAGCCCGGCGGCGCGCCTGACGGCGATGGGCATGATCTGGCTCTGCCGCGGACGGTGCTGGTAGCGCGCGAATCCGCCCGGCTACTTGCGGGCCGATTGCCCATGCGAGTCGGTGGATGAAGCGCCGCCCGGGGCTTCAACATCTGGCGATGGGCGAATACCGATTGTCCCTTGCGAAACTTCGTGATCCCAAAGCGCGGACTCCTCGCGGACTCCGAGCCTCCGCGCCCGGCAATTAAGCGAGATTAGGCGCGGTTATGGAATTCACCGCGGACATCTTTCAACTCGCCTTTTGGCGATATCCTGAATCTCTGAAGCATCTCTGCTCTCGGAGAATCTGGCGGACTATGGCGGGGCGGTTGGAGATCAGACGGCGAAGAAATTGAGCCCACCACCACCACTTTGTAGCCATCGAGATCTAACCGACATGCTGAATTCGACTCGATGACATCGGCGCTATGGACGATGATGCGGAGCGATCAGGACAAGCCACGGGACCTTTGGAAGGCCACCTCGTCATCAGCGTCTACATAGTGGATACCCCAAAGGAAGGGACAGCGAAGCGGAGGAAGATTCTCTAAAGAACAACCCAAGCGCCGGCGTCGCGCCGCTCTAAATCCTGCCACAACAAGAATGGAGAATCCGGCCGGAGATAATAACACCCGGAGAGTGCGAAGACAAACCCTCAGCAAGACTCAGCGAAGGAGGATGTGAAGCAAGCCCTCACGAAAAGGCGGCGAAGAAAAGGTTGAGGATCACAACTATGTACCTCCCTCCGAAGGCGAAACAAGCCCCAATGACGCGAACTCGAGGCCGTCGAACAAGATCTTTACAACGAGGCTCATCGCTACAGCAAGAAGCTGAAGAGCAAAAGCAGGCTCAACACAGCGGAAGGCAGCGCTCCGGATAAGATGGAGCAAAGTACTCAAAACCCATGAACAAACACGCAACAACCACCAATCGAAGAGCTACGAGCGCAAGCTGCTCCCAGAATTCGACGAAGAGGCCATAAAGCCCCTACCGTCAAATGGCCCAGCCAGGTCCATCTCTGGACCCAAAGAAAGCCCCAATAAGCAAGGAACCGTCAAGTGTCCGCGATAGCAACGCGATACAAATGCAGGCGCGCACACCACTATGCTTCACGACGAGTCTTTGGAACATGAATTCCCGATGAGGTTTAAACCCATAAACATAGAAGCCTACGATGGAACAACAGACCACAGATGCGGATGAAGACTATATCTGCATATACATATGGCGGAGGAGCGATCTCCGCCATAAAATATCTACCCCTCAAGCTCAAAGGCCAGCCCGTCATTGGCTCAAAAGCCTCCCGAGAAACTCTTGTTGGAAGTTGGGAAGAGCTCGAGGAAGCGTTTAGAGCAAATTTTCAAGGGACTTATGTCCGGCCTCCGGATCTGGATGACCTAAGTCACATAACTCAACAGCCGGAGAGTCGGTGCGAAATTCGGAACAGGTTCCTTACAAAAAGAACCAAATAGTCATTGTCGGACGCGAAGCCTTAGCAGCTTTTAAGCACAGTGTCGGAGACGAATGGCTCTGGACACCTCGGTCAAGAGAAACGGGACAATGACCGCATTAACAAACCTCATGACCCCTTTTGCGAGGAGGACAGCTGGTTGGCAAGAACGGCACCGTGACCCAAGTACATCGAGATAAGAGATGGAAAGCGGAAAATCACGGTAGCGAAAAAACAGCGCGGAATAAAGAAAAAGCCCAAAACACGGCGATCAGCGCGGATTTAAAAGCTCACGGCGAATAATAAAGCTCAACCCATCAAGGGCGACAATGACGACTGTCTAACCTCATAAAATTCAGGTGGATATGTCAAATCCACAGTACCCCGGAAGGCACGCAAATCACAGCCACGAGTTGTTGGGTTTTCAAACAGTCCGGCCGACTAAGCGCCGAGCATAAGGCTGGGCGCGTCAGCGAAGAAGATAAACCCGCCGCGAGGCAGGAAAACAAAAGACTTTCCACAAAGGTCAAAGCGTAAACTCACTTCATGTGAGGACACGGAAAAACAGTGTGGCACTTTCTAAAAAGAGCTTGCGGTCAGCCAGCAAACCAAAGATTGCATATCAAAACCAATCACTTTCGACCACGGGATTATTCGAAGTGTTGAACCGGGGCGGACTCACGATATTGAATCCGATAATAGGCGGACTGCAATTCACAAGCGTCCTAATGGGCGAGGCGATGACTTAAACCAGCTATATTCAAACACAATCCGTCGGATGAGGATAGACCCTACAAAATTGACACAGCCGCACTCCTTCAAAGGAGTTATGCGAGGCCCTTCGCCAAGTGCACAGGCTCGATATTACTAGAAGTTGTGTTGGATTGCGAACAATTTTCGACGAGAAAAGTTAATTTTCCATATCGTCCCATTTAAAAGTGAACATCAAGCACTATTGGGACGAAGGCTTTTTCACTTCAACGCCATACCGCATTCTGCGTCTCTTACACTTAAGATGCCGGTCCACATGGCACCATTTCGGTCGAGGTCACTTAAAGACCCGGATCGGATAAACGAATCCGGACTCGCAACTAGGGCTCCTAGCGCATACCCACTGATAAGGGGCTGCGCGCACAACTAACGCGGTTTCATATAAACCTAGCTTTAATTCTTTGCACTTATTCTTTTGCATTATTTTACATACGAACTGTTTCTAAAACTAAAATGTTCCTCTTTTTATCTGAGATGAACAAGCGTGCGTACCGTCGAGATAATGGCACGCGGAACACGGTAGCGAGGCGTGCGGTGGGACCGTCGCAAGATTCTTTTGATTAAGACCCTCGTAGACCTTTTTATTCTGTCTCTTGTTGTTAATCTCCTTGGCTTCCTCCTATAGCCAAAGTGGAGCTGGCAGCTTTGGCATTGGCAGCGTCGGAAGACAATGCCGTACACAGGACACAAGGGTCTAGGGCATAATTCTGCCCGTTATCATAAAAGTCCGAACATCTTGGGTGTTGGCGTCTCAAGTTCGCATTATATGCATCAGCTCGAATCATGTCTTTGGTCAAATGTTGGGTTTGCCCGGCTCCTATGTTTTGCTGCCTTACGTTTCGTATCACCCGGCTAAGCGGCACGGAGAACTCTGCGATTGTGCCCCGATTAATGGCGAGCACCTCGATGAAAGCGAAAGCGCTGTCATGATATAGCGAGTCTGGTCAGCCACTTGATCGACTACGGAATGTTTAGAATTCCCGCTTTGCGAAGGGCGCTTCGGTCAGGCACTCGCCGAATCGGAGATGTGCGGTGTCATTAGGGGCTATCGTAGCCCACCCTCGAGCTCCATTGGCTAAGTGAAAAAATAAAGCACTATAGTCTGGATCGCCTCGTTAGCTCGCTACCACCTCCTTATAACAGGACCGAGGCGTCGGATTAAGTGTGAAAAGCGCTATTTTACGAACACCCGACACTTTGTGCAAGGCTGAAGCCGAAGCGCATCTTCGAGGTTATACACAAGTATCATAAGCGGCGCAGGAAGTTTCACTACTTGGAAGCACAAGTATAAAAAGCATTCATACTATAATCATTGATATACAAGTTAATGCGTTCAATTGAGCGTTACATTCTTGAGCAACTGCGACTCTATTATCTGGCGCGCATAACTTCCCGAAATAATGCTCGGCGAAGCGGTTCCCATCGAACCTTGGGCAACAGCGGTGGCATCCATCTCCGGACACTGCGCCTTTACGGGCGAGCCATCCGCGCGCCCTCGATCAGCGCCGACCGTTTCATCTCCTTGATATGCGGCACCGCCCAAGGAACTGCTGCGATGAAGCCAAAATAGTTAAATCGCCTTGGACCTCTCTGGCCACACATGAGCCCACGATTCGATCATTACCAGCCGGACAGTCTATTCATTCGGCCCATTCGGCAACCTGTCCGGCATGAATTAGGCGATCCGGACTGTGGAATTGAGTCAATATAACTCTTCCACCTCGCATCCCCAGGCTCCGGAAGTGCTTACGGCGTCGGCCTCTCAGCAAGTCCATATAAGGATCCTCGAACTCCACTACCGCTCAAATTTAGCGTGCTTGGCATCCATAAACGGCGGCGCGAAAGCGGCTTGCGGCCGTGATTTCTCGGCTTAGCGCAGCTCCTCCTTCATAGCCCGCATTGCGAGCGGGCATCCTTAGCCTCGGCGGTGGCCTTCTTGAGTCTTCCGCTCCGATAGGCGCTCCTTTTCTGAGCCTCGCTACGTCGGTAGCATCCTTTAAATTCTTGGCCAATTGACCCTCCGCCTCTTAGGCGGTCGCAGCCTTTTCGACCTTCAATTCTTGCCGCCCTCCGGCAGCGCATCACTCCTTGGGCTTGCTCCTTAGCTTGTGCAAGCTCGGCGAAAACTCTCCAGCAACCGCACTTGTCCGTATAAACAACATATAACTTATCGGAGGAGGCTTTAACCCACTCAATAAACCGGCTGCGAAATTTATTTACCTTGCGACTCGTCAAATCATGATTGACAAAATCGATGTCGGCATCTGCCATGTCCATTGTCGACTCGATTAAACAACTTTGATCGATCGCTGGCCCCGGACTATCCGCCACCTGCATCGAGCGGTATTCACTACGAGATGTTTAGATTTTCGATCCTCGACGCGCTGTCGTCTTGACAACCTACGAGTCTCGAGGCTACTATCTATCTGAGCGCATTTTTATATGCAGAACTGTTAAAAGATAAAGGGTGCATCATTTTCGCATACCTCAAATCCGCCCGATAGCTTCAGGCATTATTGGATCCGCTTTCGATGGGCGAAATCCTTCAACCACCGTCGCATTAGCGTGGTGATCTTCGAAATGGGCCTTCTCAAGCAAACTCTTGATTCTCGGCGGACTCGGTGGGTGTTGAACTATTTGGCCCCTCCGTGCTCGGGACACCCTCCGTGGCGACACCTCGGGCTCTTGCCTCATCTGGCGGCGCGAGGCAGGCGTATCGCTCTCCATCATCTCCGGAAGAAGATCCCCAAGGAAGAACTCATCTGAGGCGGCTGCAGATCCGAACTGCGATATAAATATTTGGTTACCTCTGAAGCATAAGCGAAGGTACTTCCTCATTAAACTTTCTCTTTCATACTCACGGCTCGTTGGAGGCTGGTCCTTGGCGATGATTGCGCGTCAGATTCTCTCGGACGCGGACCCCCGGTGAGGATTTTTCCCATGCTTAGGGGCTCGACCTCGGGATCTTGGGCGGTCCTCTTCTCCCTCTAAAGGAGAATCCTTGGTTCCCTCCTCTTGATCGCCCCTTTGGAAGTATTAGCTCCTTTATCTCCCCGTCGCCCCTACGTGGCGCAACCTCAACATTCGACCAGCCACGGGCTCGTGCGGTCTCTGGGAGGGCGGACACCTTATCACCTTGATCAGGCCACCCATTCCTGTAAAGAATAAAGGGTTAGGAGATGATCTTTTGAAAGGCATCTGAGATAGAGCGTCCGAGCTACAGGCTATTTACGAGTGTCCAGGCGATGCGGCTTAAGCCTGCGTCCTCGGCGAATCCGGACCGCTACTGCGGTCGAAGAATAACAGTACATCTCCATGGGTGTCGCCCATAAAATGCTGGAGAATCTGAGGTCCTCGGATTGAACTCCCATAGGCTGAGAGGGCGGCGTTTGCGGGTAGGAGGTGCACGACTAGCATGACTTGCATCACCTTGACAAGGCCGATTTTTCTTGTTTGGAGGTGAAATCCGGCCCTGCAGTGCGGGCATGTCCTCGGACGGCCCCAGCTGAGCCATGGTTGACCCACAACATTAGTTGCCGTGGAGGTCCAGGCGGAAGGAGGCGGCTTCAGTTCTGCCCCTTGGGCGGTGATGTAGAACTCCTCTGCCACAATCCTGTTCCTCTTGGAAGGAACCTTGAGCCACAGGGCATCGACCTTCTTGCTTATAGTCGCCCGCCACACTCCGCTTGATGCCCCCGATCATCTTGGCTCCACCTTGAATGTTTTCAGCCACAGGCGAAGTGGGGGATAGGCGGAGGAAAGCATGGACAATGATAAATGCGGAGATATGGAGGATGGACTCCGGGGCCAAGTCGTGGAAGTCCAGCACTGTAGAAAACAGGATCCCCTCACGAAAGGATCCGTCGGAAGCTAATCCCAGCGGAGGTGAGATCTGGCAGCGTTTCGCCGGGCTCGAGGCTGACGGCTTGCCCGAGGCAGCAACTGTCTGAAACCGTGGGCAGTGCTTGGCCTCCGCCTTCAATATGTCCTCCTCCGTGGCGGAGGAGGCACCCTGACCACTGGAGGTCGGGCGGACATTCTTGTGGATCCAGGCGCTCGAGTCTGAAGCTCTTGGTGTTGGGCTGGGAGCGGAGGAAAGATTCGATCTTGAGTTGAAAGACAAGGACAGGCCTTGGTCCTCTTATAAAGGAAATAATACCAAGGGTCATCTCCGTGACCGTTTGAGATTCCCCTCGATAGAGGCGTGGCGGCGAGGCAGTTGGATTACCACGCGCGTATTGATGAGGATCCCGGAATAAAAGGAACACGATCTCTGTGACGGGGCGTGCCAAAACGCTCTAAGCGCTGGCGGAATAATAAAACGATTCAAGCGAGGGCTTGGCTGCGGTGTGATATCATCTTTGCGTGTCGTCGGTGATTGAACTAAGTGTGTATTTTATTCTCTCTCGTTGGAATGTGGAAATTATTTTGCGAGCGGACACTATCTGGTGTTCCTTATCTTCTCCGGATTATTCAAGGGAGAACCCGCCTTGCAATGCCGAACATTATCGCCGGACTTATCGTCATTGAAGACTGGTTCGAGGAGCTCTTGAGGAGTCTGGACTAGGGGTGTCCGGATAGCGGACTATCAATATCCGCGGACTCCTAAATCGAAGATAGAAGATTGAAGACTCGGCTCGTGTCGGAAGGTACTTTACTTGGCGTGGAAGGCAAGCTTGCAATCGGATATGTAGATCTCCTACCATTGTAACCGACTCTGTGTAACCCTAGCCTCTCCGGTGTCTATATAAGCGGAGGGCTTTAATCCGTAGGACACAACATTACATCTCAACAATCATACCATAGGCTAGCTTCTAGGGTTTAGCCTCCTTGATCTCGTGGTAGATCTACTCTTGTACTACCCATAACATCAATCTTAATCAAGCGGGGCGTGAGGTATTACCTCCATCGAGAGGGCGAACACAGGTAAAAACATTGTGTCCCTCGCCTCCTGTTACCATCCGCCTAGGCGCACAGTTAGGGACCCCCTACCGAGATCCGCGGTTTGACACGCAGTGACCGACAAAGCGCACCCATGGGTTCGTTAATCGTGAAATCACTCGGGACCCCAAAGCAGTGAGTAATAGTCCTTGAAATGGGGCAAAATCGGCCAAAACTATGAGTGTTGATGACCGACCGTAATCACACATTCGGGTTCAACACTCTGAAATCACTCCTGGACCCCAAAGCGAGAGTAATAGTCCACAAGCGGGCCAGAATCGGCCAAAAGCTGTAGTGTTGATAACGACACTCGCGCGCGGGGTTCATTAATCGTGAAATCACTTGAGACCCCAAAATAGTGAGTAATAGTCGAAATGTGCGAGAATGGGACAAAACAGTGAGTGTTGATGATCGACACGTAAACACACCCGGATTCGTTAATCATGGAAATCACTCCGGGACCCCAAATTAGTGAGTATTAGTCCATGAAGCGGGCCAAAATCGTGGCTGAGTGTTGATGACCGATATAAACTTCGCCGCGGGTTAGTTAATCGTGAAATCATTCAGGACCCCAAACAGTGAGTAATAGTCCACAAAAGGGAAGAATCGGCAACTGAGTGTTGATGACGACCACTACTAGGAAAAGGCATGCTAGTGGTGCCTGGTTTTGCCTTCTAATGGCGCCTTGCCGGTGCTGCACATCACGCCATTAAATTAAATTCTAATGGCGCTTCTAATCGCCATTAGTATCTGGTGTTCTAATGGCGCGCGTGTAATCGCCATTAGTATAGCCCATGATCGCCATTAGAATGCCTCCGGGGCCATATGTACAAATGTGCTATGGCATTCTAATGGCGCATTACCATTATCGCCATTAGTGTGATGATCACGGTCGCCATTAGTGTCTTTGTAGTGCGCCATTAGTTTGAATATTAGGTTTTTTTTTTGCTTTTCGATTTTTGCACAGATTACAAAATATATTATTGCATAGAATATAGACAGCAGACACAGCAACATCAAATTCATCAAATACAATAGAAGATTAGTCTCGAATACAATTCATCATATTAGTCTCCGGTTCAAAAGACCGGACAAAGATAAAACATTACAAGTCTCAAGACCGCGTATGTCGAGTTTGCCTTCACATTACAAGTCGATGTCGATCATCTAAACTACCATCACATAGAAGGCTGTGGTCATCACGATGAGCATCATCGCGATCAAACTGGTCTTCATCCGGTTCCTCAACGCTCCCTCCTCTCTCCCTGATGGCGGGCATATCTAGATTCGGCCTCCGCCCTAGTGGTGTACCCTTTGTAACTATTACCGCTGAAGCGGTGAACCTGTCTCCGACACTCCTCCGATCATCGTAGACTCAGGAACCTTACCCTTGTACCACGACATACGGCGGCATCTCTATGCACAAGCCAAACAACAGACAATACATAAGCAATGTGTAAGTATGCAACAAAAGGATCGGAAGAAAAGCAAGACATTAATAGCACGATTCATGGTCCTACTAATAAAATAGCATCGATTACATCTAAGTTGAACAACCGTCCAAACCAAAGAGACATCGAATTCATTAAAAGTTTAATTACAACATGAGCCAATCAATGTTTAGAACTACACATCACTACTTACTCGACTCGCCGGACGGAGGCGTGGATGAAGCCGCCGTCTGTTGCGATGGTCAAAATCATGATCGT